>PVJX010016179.1:0-40900 GCA_004027295.1 Dolichotis patagonum
TCACCCTAGACTTTTTTGAGACAGGATCTTGCTAAGTTGCCTATGCTGGGATTGAACTTGTATCCTCCTGCATAATTCTCCCAGAGACCTGGGATTATAGTTGTGCATCACCATGCCGGGTTTAAAGTAGTCGATGAGGGGGCTACAGGAAGAGCTGACCAGGCTGACCGTAGTGGGCCCCAGATATACGCAAGCTACTGAGAAGCATCCATTTTAAAGGCATGGGTGTGTGCCCATGTGTGTCTTTGTCTCTCAGCGTCTCCCTTCAGCCACAAGAGTGAAAGACAGTTGAAACTTTTCAGACAAGGCTGTTGGAACGCTAAGCCTGGTGCTGAAAGATGCTGACAAGTAGTTGGAAGTGAGATAACAGTGAAAAGGGAAGATGAGGACTTGGAGGAGCAGGTGCAGAGTTGAGAGAACTCAGGGCTGGGATTTCCTGGGAAAGATTTCTCGTGATGCTTTTCTGGTGAGCGTAGGGCTGAAAGTTGCCTCAGTTTAGCAAGCTGAGGAGCTGGGATGTTTGATGCATGCACTTTGAAGCAGCCCATGTGCGTTTGGAGATTGGAGGTGGAGAAGAAGACATCGAGGCATCTAAGATCTTCAGGAACTTGGGTGATCTCTGGCAGCAGGAGCAGAGAGGATGTGACCTGTGCTCTGCAATCAGGCGGGCTCTCAGCCTGTGGTGCACACATTATCTCATTTAAGGGGAGGAGTGTAGGCAGAGTCTGGAGAGGGTAAAACTGGTCGGAGGCAGCAGTGGGGTTCTGGAAAAGGCCTGACCCTTTCCTCCTGACCTTGACTTTATTGTGGTGGTGGTAAAGTAGGAGCAGAAGGAGCAGAGGGAGGTCAGCGGTGAGGGAGGAAGGTGGGGCAAGGTGAGTCACACAGGAGCAGGAAGTCGAAAGCAGCACATGGCCGCAAATTGAGACTGGTATTGGGCTTGCGGGCTGGGGATGAGCAGAAGGGTCTCTCTGGGCAGAGGTGGGCCCCTGGGGTCCCACCAGCTGATCCAGAGTTTGAGTTCCTGGAGCTGCATTCTAATGCGGCAGAAAGTTCCTGTGCTTCTGAAAGCAGCAGAGAGCTGTGGGTGTTTGGGGACAAGACTGTGACACGGAAGCCTCTCATGCACACAGCTATGGGGCACAAGGATGGTGGAGTTGGGGTGTCCCTTACCTCCTCCACCCATCCAACCCACACACAGCCTCCAGGTGAGCCTGGACAGTACCACCCGTGTCACAGCCTGGCAGACTGACTTGGATAATAATTGAAAGGAGGAGAGAGAGAGTGCTGATGTGACCATGTGGTTCCTGATAGTAAAGCAAAGGCCCACTGTACCCTGTGGCTGTGTGTGTGTGAGCTAAGTGTGGTGCTGTGCTTCTGTAATCATAGCTACTTGGGAGGCTGAGGCAGGAGGGTTGACATTTTGTGGTCAACCTGGACAATTTAGTGAGACACTGTCTCAAAAATAAAAAGAGCTGGAGATGTAGCTCGGGGTGAGGTCCTGGGTTCATCTCCCAGTGTGTGTCTTTCACACCTTCCAGCCTCCACTTACACACTTTCTCCTCCCGGGAGCAGTCTTCCTCATCACTGGTCCTTGGGACCACGATCACTTTGTCCTGTCTGCTGCTGTCACCCTGACCCTCCGTCTCCTCCAGAGCCAGAGGGGGCCCTGTGTTTTTCCCATGATTCTTACCTTTGTTGTTGCTATAGTTACTTTTATTATAATTTAAACTCTGAAGACTGTTTATATAAGCAGCTGAATGCTATTCAGCACAGCATCTCCCTGTAGTTTGAAAAAAGATCAAGTTGGAGTGAGAACCTGGTCTTATACAAGGAATAAGGCAGATGAAACTGTCCTTTAAATAGCTACACTTGTTTCTAAAGTGTGGACACAATGTCTAAAACATTTGGTTTTCTAGAAAGAAAATGCATATTCTTGCTGCCCAAAGTGAACATTTTATTGGTATTTATAACAAATAGATGATACTCTTATAATTGCTCCCTATAGTGTATAAACTTGGCACCAAATCATACAAGGTCATCACCATACACGACACCGTTGCCTCTTGAGAGCTCTGACTGGGAAGCTGCAGCCAGTGGTTCCATCGCTTGGAGCTCCCTATCCTTGCTGTATCATTAGCTTATATATTTGCTTATTCCATAGATACTTATTTCTTTGTCTTTCTGCCCTGGCTGAGTCTGGAAGACTTCATTCAGTCTTCTTTTTAGTGTGGTGTGCAGGATATTGGGATAGAATAGGAGCCCAGAGCTTAGTAAGGATCCACAGACCTGGAAGCACTTGTTAACTTCTGGTCCTGAGAAGAAACCCTTGTGACACAGCAGTCCCAGTGCTCTGGGGAAGGTCAGAGTGCCAGGTCTCTGCCTCAGGACAGGGGATCTGGCACTTCAAGGCCTCTGCGCAGGATGTGAGGGAACTCCGGGAGTGGCTGCCATGGGAGAAGAGGAGGGGACTGTATATGTGTGTATGGGAGACCAGGGGGAACAGCTGGAATAGTGCTCCAGGAGGAAGCTCTCTCAGCACAAGCAATGAGATGCCAGAAAAGCATAACTTTCCTTATGGTAGTGACTGTTATCAAGAGAAAAACTGTTAAGGAATTGAGTTAAAAATGGAATTGTCTTTCATGACTGGTTCACGATTTGGGTGGCATTCTATTTATAAGATAGGTGCTTTGCTGAGCTGTGCAGAGGAGGTGAGCTTTGACAGGGGAAGCAGAATGAGAAACAAAATGCAGAGTGGTCATTCCAAAGTTGGTTTCCTTGTGGGACTAAAATGATGGAATTTTCTTAATATGGTACAAGAGTTGACTGGCTTCTTGGCTTCTCTTATACTAAGGACTGAACCCAGAGCCTTTTATTCTTTATTTTGATGCAGGATCTAAGTCACTAGGTTACCCAGGCTGGGATTGAATTTGCCGTGTTCCTCTCAGCCTCCCAGAATGCTGGGATTACAGGGTTTATCTGTGCCACTTTTCTTTTGATGGTTGTGAATCTTTGGAAACTGGACCATTTTCAAGTTCATTTCATTTACATGGCACCTGGCACCAGTGTCTCCATTCTGGTTTGGTCTGATCTGCTGGGCCTGGAGCTTAGTCCAAAACCATGGCAGCCCATAACTCTTACTTCACACCTTGGAGAGCGAAGGTTGGGCGCTTCTGTATGCTTGGGATAAAGTACGAACCAAATACAAGTTTGTTGAATTGAAAAGGAATTTTATTTACATTCTTGGTTTGGAATGAATGACTAAGTTACAATGAAATTGGGAACCAGTTCTTTCTATCAACAGAGTTAGGCCTATTTATTATATGGAGCCGTAATTTCAAGTTGAACAGCACCCTCCTGCCCCAGCATTGGAAGGTGAACCCAGGCAGCCTCTGAACTGTATTCCTCGCCTTATTTACTTATTGCACAGGGGATTGAACCCAGGGCCTTCACACTGAGCTGCATCCCCAGTCTTTTAGTTTTTAAGTTTTAAATTTTGAGTCACAGAGTCTCACTAAGATACTGAGTTTTTCAAGCTAGACGTGGACTTGTGATCCTCCTGCCTCAGGCTGTCTTAGTGTGCTGGGATTACACCTGTGTGCAACCTCCCCCCCCCCACTCCCCTCTCCTCTCTTCTCCTATTCTTCCCACCCCATACTAGAATAAACTCAGGCCCTCACTTGTGCTACCCAGAGCTCATACCACTGAGCAATATCCCAGGCTCTTTTAAATGTGTTTGAACCAAGATCTCACTAAGCCACCCAGGCTGGCCGTGAATTTGTAATTCTCCTGCCTCAGCCTTTTGAAATCCTGAGATGACAGATGTGTACCACTGTGCCCAAGTGAATAGGCCTGTTTCTCATTTGAAGGGTAATTCATGGCTCAATTGCTGTCAATTAAATGTTCATCTTGGGTTGCTTAATTATAACATACTCCATTCCCATTTCATTGTGTGCACTTCAAATAGTCATTACTGGCAATTGTAAGTGCAGATATTTCTATCCTTTTTGTTCCAGTTGTCTCAGATTTGTGTGGACAGCACGGAGAAATTTCCTTTAGCAATAAAAAGTCAAGTCACACATATGAGGTACTCTCGGTGTTCTGTCCCATAGGCTTTGGGTTACATTTATGAAGAAAAATACCATGAAAAGATTGCATCTAGAGAGATACAAGCTGGGAATATCTCTTGTACTAAAGCAGCTCGTAAGAAGAATTCAGATGTGTCTTTTAGTAACTGTGGCTGTGAGCTTCTGAGACTTTCTATTTTAAGCCAGCCAGCCCTTTTAGTAAACAAGATAAAAAGAAAATTTACTGCAGTTTTATTAACAATTTCTAGTAGTTTTTTCCAGGAGCAGGGTGGAGTGTACTCAGTGGGAAAAGTAACTTCAAGTAGTATATGTTGGTTAAAAATATGCTTTATTCAATGATCACTAACCCAAAGAGATGAACTGTTTAACCCATTTGCATTGTGTTAGTTATCCAGAAAAAAATATACTCTTGGTGAATCTCCAACTTCTTTGTAATAGTAGAGTTCTGTAACTTTTTAAAGTTTTTGGTGGTTAATTTTCCTTTATTAATTAGTTATACCGATTTGAGTTGAGGTGTAGTTTTGAAAGTCCATAGTAACCTGAAAACATTTAAAAAATATTGAATTAAGATTTCCGAGCTAATATTGCTGGGAATTCCTGAGTGGTTTTTTTTTTCCCCAAAAAACTTAACACAGAACTCAGGTAGGCTACACTGGAAAATTCATGCTAAAGTTGTTTTAAACTCTTATTTCAAACAAAGAATTTACTTTAGAATTTTAAAATGCAGTCAGGTTTTTTTTTTTTTTGTTTCTTTTTCATTTCTACTTTGTCTCATCCATGATTGATTGAGGCAGATGAATCAGCAGAGGTGCACAGCGAAGAGCTGCTAAGCCCTAGAGGAACTTGCTGAAGTCTTTAGTCATTTTGGGAAATTTTGTGACTTTTTTTAACTGTAAGTCTTACTGGCCTGAGACATTTTTGTCTGTAATGCTCTCAGTCACCCAATCCCAAGTAGTCTTTTCTTTCTTTTTTTTGACAGGGTCTTGCAATGCAGTTCAGGCTGGCCTCTAACTCACAGCAGTCCTCCTGTCTTAGCCTCCCAAGGGTTGGAATTACAGGTGTGCAACACCGCACCCCGCTCCCCAGTAGTATTTTTTGCTGTGCCTATATGTTAGAACTTTTTGTTTCATCCTTTTTTGAGTTTTATTTGTATAGCTGCAGATTAGGTGAATTAACTTTCTGACCAGGTAGCTTAGTATCAAAGGCACAGGATAAATAATAAGAGGTCAGTCTCTTTTCCCTGCCTAGCCCTCATTTTCCTGGCTGGACAACTTTCTATCCCCATGGCAGCCCCTAGGTACATCTTTTCAGAGGCAGGCTATACCTGTTTATACCCAGAATCTCTTTATTTTCTGACATAGTGATAGCTTATGTGTCTCCCACCTTTTGCTCTTCATGTGTTATTTTTTATTTTTCTTTAGCTTACCATAGCTCATAGGACTTGATTCATATCTGCACACATAGAGCTCTTGAGACATCTAACTTCCTTTCTGAAGGCTGTTTCTGTTCTTCCCGGAACACTAGTGTCTTTTAGCCATGCTGAATACACTGGTGCTGGGGTGACAGGGTTAGGGAGGGGTTTGTGCTCACAAAGTCGAGTGCCCCTTCCCCTGGAAGCTGAGAGAGGACAGCAGTGAGCTAGGGAGGCAGAAGACCGTTTTAATTGCCAGTGTCTGCAGTGGAGGGCAGTGACTCTGGACACCACCTGCCCTTTTAGGGATGGAGATGGTTCTGCCCCTAACTAGCTGGGTCACCAAAGCCCTTTTTGGAAGGTCCTTGTGTCCTCAGATGCCCGAAAAGATGCCCTTTAAGAACAGTTCAGCTCTGAGCCAGCCATGGTGGTGCCCTCCTATAATCCCAGCACTCTGGAGGCTGAGGCCAGCTCAAGGCCAGCCTGGGCTACATAGTGAGACCTTGTCTCAAAAAACAAACAAAAAACCCAACAGTCCAGACTAGATCAGACCAGACCAACTCTGACTTCAAATCCTTCAGTAGAAGCAAAAAAGCATTGGTTTTGATCATTAAAGAAACAGTTTTTTGGGGTAAAGACAATAAAACATTTTTCCATTTGTCAGTGAACTTAGCTAAAAGGATCGTAGTTATAAATTTCACTTTCAAAAATGTTTTTCCAGATGAAAGGCGTGGCTCTTGCATCTTCTGCCTTCCCTCATTTCCTTGTTAGGGTAAAGCCAGGGTGCCTTAGGGAGTTGTGTGTGTCACTCAGAGGAAGAGTGGTAGGGAGGATCTTCTTTTTCTTGTCCCTTGGGAAGGTGGAGGTGCTTGGTTTCCTTTCTCCACTCTGGAGGAAAATTGACCACTGGCTCTTAAAACAAGCATTCATTTGCCTGCAGGTTATTTAACAAAAGAGAATCAGACCATGGATGCAGATTTATATTCATAGAACCATTTTATGCAAATTGTGGAGGGAAAACAAAGAGATTTTCTAAAAAGTTTAAAAAACTGTTGGGATGGTTTACAAAGAGATGAAGAGATGGTAATCTTATGGTATCTTGTTATTTTCAGCCTTACTGAGTTAATGTTTACTCAGTTTTATAGTTAAGTTTTACTAAGTAGCCAAACTTAAACTGACATTTTATCTTTGCACTGCCTGTGTCTAAAGTGTCTTAGATATAGCTTTATCTGATTGCCTGTTTTATTATCTTAGTTTGAAAGATTAAACTGTAAGGTAAAGACAGTCATGTCATCAGGACACAGGGCAGGACTGTTTCAAAATCATAACGAAAAAATGAATTATGGCTGTGTTGAGCTAGTTAAAATTGCAGGGACAACTTGAGGGAAGATTGTGGGCTATAAATGGATGACTTACGACTTCTTATGAGAGCAGAAAAAGCCACCTCTGTGTACCCAGCAACCTTCAGACACTCACTGGGGTAGTTGTGTATCTAGCTTTATGTCCCAGTGGTAGTTTCCAGAAGAATTGGGGAAGTCAGAAAGGAGCCAGGAGCGTGGTTATAAGGACAGCACCCAGGCTGAAGTTTGCTGAACAAAAGGAAATGAAATTAAATGAGTGAAAAGTGACTGAGAAGGCCAGAAGCCGTATGAAGACTTCTGAATGCTGGTGCTGGTGAGGTGACTGTGGATGGGTGTGGCACTAATGTGTCTCGTTTCCTGAAGACAGTGACTCTGAATTTGATGACCCGAGGAAAGCTGCCTTGTTCTATTAATTTTTAATGACCTTTCTTTAGGCCAAGGGAAAATTCTCATATCACCAGAGTATGCCTGTAAAACCTAAAAACAAAACATTGTTATGTAAGCTACTAAGTAAACTACAATCTTTTTGAATTTTACCGAATTTCTGAGTGAGGAGCCTGTGTCTACAATTTAGCATTTTAAATATATTCACCGGGGATGTACCACCATTGTCACTGTCTAATTTTACATTACTTTTCTGTCCTCTAAAAAGAAGTCTCATCTCATCAACAGTCCCATTTCTTTCAGATTTTGCCTCTCTGCACCCCTCTCTTGCCCACCCAGAAGCCACTAACGTAAGTTTTCCCCATGTAACTTTACCTACCTGGACCTCACGTATAAATGTGCAGTATGTGGTCTTTGTGACTGACTTTTCTCATTTTCAAGAGTCTTTTGTGATTTTCTCTTGGGTGCTTGTTCTTTGTTTTAGTTCATCTGTGGGAAGACTGAGAACTGGGTTAAGGTGCAATCCTTGTGAGGGAATAATGGACTTCTGTCAGGTACCTGCAACTCACTCAATCCACAGTCACTTACACTTCATTTCCTGCTTTGGATTTTATCTTTGGCCATACAGGGCATGTGAATTTAGACCCCCTCCAAACTCTCTTCTTAAGGGAGTCTTGGCACTGTGGTTCCTCTGCTCTGTGTGGCCTGTATAAACACACACATGTGCAGCCTCCCTCTGGGGAGGGCCAGCTTTTCTCCATTGTGTTCCCTTCCAGAGCTTTAGGAAGGGTCCTGGCTCCAAGACGTGCTTAGCTTTGTGGACAGCTTCCATTCTTTCTCCTGCCTCTCTTTTCTAGAACTTTCTTTTCAAGCTCTACGTTATTTGGGTAAGAAATGGTTCATTTCAGATGGGCACTGAGGGGCTTGGCTCTGATTTCTCTTTCTTTGGTGTCTGGCTTCTGAGGAATTTTTTCTTACCAGTTTAGCTGTGCATGGGAGTGATCAGAACAGCAGTATTAACTTGGGATTATTTAATATAAATACAGGTGGCTATATATGTGTGTGTGTGTGTGTGTGTATACATATATATATATGCTCAAGGACACATATTCCTTTGTTCTGTAGTTGAGGGACCTATAAGAAGTGACAGTGAGCAGTGGGTACACATAGGCATGACCTTGGTTCCTACTGGCATCTCTAATAAGAGGAACCAGGCCTTCTTGAAGAAACAGCCAATTCTAAGACTAGGCCAAGAAATTTACAAGGTGGGCCTAGAGCATTTCATAATGACAGAAAGTATGGAAGTCTTAAAAGACAAAACAAAAATAAAATTTGTGAATGATAAATGGGATGTCAGGTGGACATAGGAGCCAACTGAAACTGGACAAAGCTAGAACACTTCAAGCAATTATGTAAATAAAGATTGCAGAAGTATAGATTAAATAAATACAGATTATAGATCTATATTTTAATATCTATAGAACTTTTAGATTATAATTCAAAGTATAAATAAGCATTCTATGTATATATACTGATATACATAAATGATTGAGTAGGTAAATAAATGTAAGCAAATAGACAGATCTCTGCAGAATTCTAAGTAAGTTATGAAGACACTGTCTCCTTAAGGAAGTCAAGCATACTCCATTCCTTGAAAGGAAGGAAGCCACAGTCACTTCCTTTCCCAGAGAGCAGTATGGAGGGTGGGTGGGGAGAGTGACTTCACAGAGGAGAAACCTAGCAGACCCTCCCACAGCCAGGTGCTAAAGGTCGACATCAGCAGTGGTAGCCAGCTTGACTGTGTGCCACCTCTGATAGGATATGGTGGGAATTTAGGGCTAGGAACGCAGCTCCGTGAGAGAGGACTTGCCTCGCATGCCTGTGGCCCTGCGTGTACCTCTGTGCCCTTCCTTGCAAAAACCTATCGCTTGCCTAATTATGAGAAAAATACCAGACAAGTCATAAGTAAGAGTTTTCTACAAAATACCCGACCAATACTTTTCAAAATTGTCTAGGTCAAATAATGATATATTGTGTATTTCAAAATAGGAAAAGAGTATATTTTAAGTGTTCCAATCACAGATAAGTTATAAATGTTTGAAGTGATGGATATGCTTATTACTCAGTTAATCATCATACATCGTATTCATGTATTGAAACATTACAGTGTGCCCCATATGATGGTACACATGATGTGTACCAATGATGTGTACAATCATTACATGTTAATTAAGGATAAAAACTAAGAAAATCCTTTAAAAATCTAAATTTTTTTTGGTATAGCCTAGGTGTCACCATGGATGAATAAATAAAGAAAATGTGGTATACATGCTCAATCGAATACTATTTAGCCCTAAAGGAGAAAAGGTATGCCATTTGCAGGAAAATGGATAGAACTGGGTATCATTGTGTTAAGTGAAATATGCCAGACTCAAAGACAAGTATTACACATCTTCCCTGATACGTGGAATGTGCAGTGAGTAGAGGTAGACTTTAATTAGCTAAGAGGAGGGGAAGAAGAGAGAGGAGCTATGTGGCCTGTGTGAGATGGTTATCAAAATATATGCATGTATGAAATGAAAATACCACATGAAACCCAATATTTTGTAGAATTAACAGATATAATAAAACGTATTTAATTTTTTTAATTTAGAAGAAAATATTGTGCCAATGTTAAGTTTTTGGTTTTGGTAACAGTCATCTAAGGTGTTAATATTGGAGAAGAATTTGAGTGAGAAGTATGTGGGAACTGTGTATTAGGTTTGTCACTTTACTGTAGGCCTAAAATTATTTCAAAATAAAAAGTTAAAAATGTTGCAGGAAAAGAACAAGAGAGTGCTCTGTTGCATAAACTACATACTGATCAAACACAGGAGGGTGTTGTACCTCCGATTCTTTTACCTTAGGAGATAAACCTTTATTTTAAGAGATAAACATAACTCACCTTAGGAGTGTAGTGTACACAGAAGGAACATAATACATAGAGAAGAAACCTGTCACGGTCATCAAAATCAAGGAGAGTTCTAGAAACTTGTCACAAAAAGAGCCTAAGGAGACATGACAGGAACTGTAATGTGGTGTCCCTGATGGGTTCTGGAACAGAAAAGGAGTATTAGATAAAAACAAAGGAAACCTGAGAAAGATGGACTTTAGTTAATAATGTCAAAGAATAAAAATACAGCAGTTTACTTTAGGGATCTTAATCAGATTTCTTTTAAAAGTTTTTGTGTGTGTCTTTAAATTTTTTCCCCTATTATTTATTTATTTCTGTCTTTATTTTCAATTCTAGGATAAGAAAATACTTGATTCAGTAAAACAGAACAAATGTTCCAGTGGTCTGGGCCAGAGTGTTTGTCTTTATACAGAGAGGACTTGGAAAAAGCAGAAACATTAAGCTGTCAGTCATTCTCAGTATTTTTCTTTTAAGGTAGAAACAAGGAGCTAGTGTGTTAGTTAGCTTTCTGTTGCAGTGACAAAGTACCTGAGGTGTACAACTTACAAGGAGGAAAGATTTATTTTGACCATGGTTCAATCTATGGTCTCTTGGTCCTGTTGCTTTGAGCATATGACCGCACTTACACAGTAGGAGTGTGTGGTGAAAGAAGCCTCCTCACCCCCGTAAAGCTGGAAAGTGGGGAGGGTGATCTGGTGGATGGTCCCCTTCAAGGACAAACTCCAAGTGACCTAACTTCCTCCATTAGACTCTGCCTCCTAACGGTTCTGCCACCTAGCAATGGTGCCACAGGCTGGTGACTAAACCCTTAACACAGAGGCCTTTTGGGTGATATGTAAGACCCAAACTACAGCAGATGGGATAATAGGAAAGTGGGCATGTAGGCATATGCTCCTAATCCCAGCACCCTGGAAAACTGAGGCGAGTGGATCACAAAATTGAGCCCAGTGTGGGCAACTTACTGACTTCTTGAGGAATTGTCTCTCAATGAAAAATAAAAAGGATTGGGGATGTAGGTCAGAGCACAAGCCCTGGGTTGAGTCCTCAGTACTATTAAAAAAAAAAAGAGTAATAGCAAAACAACTAGTTAATTACCATCAAGTTATTTCAGATTTTTTTTTTTTTTTTTTTTTTTGGTATGAGAATTAAAGCAGAGGGAACTTCATTATCATGCCAATAGAAATTGGCCTGGTGCTGGGAGAGTTGTTCAGTCACTTATGTGAGTGATTCCACTTTGACTTTTAGCTTAGTGTTTTGTTACCTACTTCTGGATCCTCGTACAAAACAATAATGTCTTATAAATTTTACTTAACAGTAATGATGATGATGATGTATCAATACAGTTCATGTACTACACTATACTAATGCAAGATGCTATTAAGGGAAGTTGGTTACAGAGTGTATGGGAACTGTGTACTATAGGTATGTATTCTCTGGAAATCTGAAACTATTATAAAAAAAGTTTATTTAAAAAGGGATGATTCTTATTTCTAACCTAAGATCATTAGTTGTGCTGTATGTGAGAACATCACACTTGCCATATTGTTGGAAATGGAAATTGGGGTCAGTATTTTTGTCCCAAGAGAGTATTTTAGTCAGAAGAATGCAAAGTCAGCATGCACTTATGTTGGTATATGTTTGTATTTAGATTTATGTACTTTTTTCTTAAAGTTGACTTCATTAAAATGTTTACGTGAGTCCTAAATGATTTCAGTAAAGATGTAAAGGGCTCTTCTTTTGTTTCAAATCTTCAAGCTCCTTGTTAGGTAACTTTCATGAGTGCCTAGTTGCTTAATAAGTAAAACAGTTCTCTCCCCATAACATCGAACAGCAAAACCCCACCCAAATAAAACCTTTCGTGCATTTGCCATTACTCACTGAGCTGTCCATCCCCTCATTGAGTTTGGACCTTTGCCTCTCAGTTCTCTGTTTAGTCTGTCTTTATTACAGAATCATTCTAAGTACATATTATTTAAGCCACAGGAACACATGCAAAAGTCTGTTCATAAGGAATGTATGGATCCAGCTTGACGTAACTGCAGCCATCTTGATTTTCACTGTCATGTTGCCTGCTGGGTGATCCTGGTAAAAATCTCAACTGCTGCAGTACAAACAGAGTCTTTAGGACAGGCAGGCAAGTATTTCACACCAGCAAGTGACTCCTAGACTGTTCCTTAACTGACATTCGATGTGATAGTAGTTTTTGAGACAGGTCAGCGACATTCCATTTGATCCTGGTCTCCTTTTGTCATGCTTAGCACATGAACCCTTTTCTTTCCTGCTTTGCTGCCACCTATGACACTTCTGTCTATAAATCTTTAATAAACTGCACTTTGTGCAGTTGTAGTATCTTGGTTATTTTTATTTTTCTGTCATTGCTGAGACAAAATATCTGACACCAAAATTAGGGAAGGAAAGGTTTATTTATCTTCCAGTTTTGGAGATTTCAGTCCATATTCAGCTGGCTCCAAGGCAGGCTGGTGTGGCTGAGGGGCACTTGTTCAGGGCAGCCACAAACAGCAAGAGCACAAAGGGCAAAAGAGAGAGAGAAAAAAAACCCACCTTCTTCCCTCCCTAATATTGTATGCTAGCTCCGCCCTTGGGCGAGTGCAACACTCACACCACTAATGGCAGCACTAGACAATGAACCGATCACAAATACTAGATTTAAATGCTAGATTCAGCCACCTTCATGATAGTATGAGGCTTGGGGGGCCACCTAGACACAATCATAACATGTGGATCTAAGGGAAATTTGCCTCTTTGTTCCCAGGATGCCTTCTGCCCTTCATGACTGGTTCTCATACACTGGGATTGAGTTTTTCCAAAAGAAGGAATTAATGTGTAAATATCGAATAAAAGTAGCTAAAACTTCAGACTCAGGTTGTGCATTTGAGTTTCCTCCTGAGATGTGTTGTGTGAACTCACCTTGTTCTGTGTGTGGTAGTGAGAATACCTGGAACGGAATTGTGAAAAGCTGGGTGCTCGGCCTAAAGGCAGCACTTATTAGATGTGTAACCTTGGGTGAGCTATTTAACTTCTTGACCTTGATTTCTTATCTGTAAATGAACTGATAATAACCATATTAGGGAGTTGCTGTGACGATCAAATGAGGTAGGTGATCCATGGGAAAGGTTATAGTGAATAGAATAGTCAGTGTGAATGGGATATGTTTTGCTGCTATTTCTCCATTGTCCACTCATGACATTTTTGAAGCTAGTAGAGAAAAGGGCTTCATGTTACCATGTTTCCTAAATTTAGGAAATGCAGGTTTCTTGTCTCTCAGGTGTTTATTTTTAATGGCCTAGGTTGGACCACGGTTTTACTCCATTGAACCACTAAGGATTTCATAGTTCCTTGGAGCTGCTGTAATGGACGGATGGGATGCCTTGGCAGGGTGGTGGGTATGGGTGGTGTTTGGAGGGGAAGTTTGGTTTTTAGTTAGTAGCTGAAAGAGGAAGAAGATTGGAGTCGGGATAATGAAGGATGAGGGGATAAGGTGCTTGAAGGCAGAAAAGATGGGGTAAAAGAAGGTAGTGAGTGAGGATATGGGTGACAGATGGAAAGAACAGTTCTTTTGATTATAGTGAAATGGGAAGGTGGAAATCTAATCTGAAATGTGTCATATATGCCAAGGAAGTATTAAAAAAAACTCTTAAAAGGATGGCTTTTTTTAATAAGGTGAAGATTACTTTTTATCACTGTTTATTGGGTTAGTTTGGGTGGATTCATAACCACCAGAGTAGCTTTGCCTGTGAGAATTCTAAAAAAAAGCTGCTGTATTCTCAAACAGATCCTAAGCCACCATTTTTATCTGCTTTCCAACTGTTTCGATATAAAAGACATAACTTCTGTGTCTTCCAATGAAAGGAAGATACAGCCTTGTTCCAGGAGAAGTGTGGGCCATCTGTATCCTTATTTCACTCTATCGTGTGGGAGTATTTCTACCTTCACCTTTCAGTCATAGGGCTCATAGAAATTTTAGATTTTCATGTTTCCTACCCTATTCTATTGTGCTAACCACTCTACATGGATTATCTCATCTAAGGCACGTAGCAACCATGTGTGATAGGAAATAACATGTTTTCATAAAATACCTCCCTCTCCCTGGGGAGTAAGTGACTAGTGTGGGATCCATGGCCGGTCAGCAGTACAGTCTGGATTTGGGCCCGGGAGTGTGAGATCCAATCCTGGACTCTTATCTGCTCTAGCATTTTATGCCTAAGTGCATTAAGAACAGCTTGAAAGGAGAGATGATTCAGAGGATATCTGAGTGAATGTGGGAATGAATCAGGTTACTAAGCAGTTTTGCAACTGTCTTGTTTAGCTTGTCCAGGGTGGTGCAATGACCCAGGTGACTCGTTTTGCTTTCTTACCCATAGCAGGTGATACTGTAGCAGTGCAGGGGAGGCACTATGGTCCTCTTTGCGGATCAAATTACAGCTCTCCCCAGGTTGTTCTGTGGCATAAAACTGGATGTCAGCTTTTAAGGAAAGATGATTGCAAATTAAGCAGTAGCTGAAGGAAGGTGGGCAGGACAGTTTGTGGCCTTGAACACAGCTATTTCATGAGGAGGTGTAACTGGAGCAAGTGGCCAACCATAGCCAGGAGACTGAGGCAGGAGGCTCACTTGAGCTTAAAGGGTTGAGTCCAGCATGGGCAGCATAGCAAGACTTGATCTAAAAGAGAAAAGCAGATAAACAGAAAAGTAGTCCTGGGCTTAGCTACCGTATGATAGCAGTTGGAGAGAATAATTATGCTGTGTCCTCAGCAAATTAAGTTCCCCCAGGTGGAGCCTGTTGTAAAGTGAATGTGCTTATTGAGGAGATTTGTGACCCCTTTGGAGTTGAGTCCCGCATCGCTGGTGACATTCAGTAGAGGCTGTGTGATGAGAACTGCCACCACCAGGAACTACCTCCTTCCTTCGTGTCATCCCTGCCTGCTGGCCCCCGGTCCCGTCATCTAGCTGCCAGGCCACAGTGACTGGTGTTTTTAATACAAACTGTGACAAGTAAGTCAGTGATGTTAAGGGGAAACTTCTCATTGAGTTTGAGGATGGAAAGATTCCTAAATGTTTAGTAGAACAAGAGTTAGATTACGTTATGGTGTATTCAAGCTGTGGAGTCCCAGTATCAAATAAAATGAGACTGACAGGCATTCATCATGCTGAATAAAATAGTAAGTTGTAGAACAGTGTGCACATTACAATCCCATCACCCATTTAAATTAAAAGGGTAAGAATACTTATCAATCAATCAGTCGATCGATTGATCTAGTTATGGAATGATAGTCACCAAACTAGACAGAAGTCACAGTGAGCTTGAACCTCTTAGTCACCCATGTTACCAGGGAAGGTGAGGGAAACTTTCTTTTAAATTTTCCATCCACTCATCCTTCCTTGTTTTTCTTCCCTTCCCTCCTTCCTCCATTTCTTTTTCTTGCACTATTGTCTCCCTGTGTAGTCCAGGCTAGCCTGGACCTTGCTATGTAGCTCAGGTTATTCTTGAACTTGTGATTCTCCTGTCTGCCAACTGAGCGCGGGGGTTACAGGTGTGTACCACCATGCCTGACTCCATCCATGACATTTTAAACAAGCATGGAATCTTTATATTTAAACACTTGAGACAAAACTTTCATAAAAGCCAATGCTCAAAATTTCCCAAAGTGTCTATCAGTGGGTAAATATGGCACAGATATGCAGTGGACAAGTATTCAGCCATGCACAAGAAGAAAATCTTATCATTTGCCGCATGGATGAAACGATGACATTTTACTAAATGAGATAAGCCAGGTGCAGAAAGATGAACACTGCATGACCTCATGTGTACGTGGCATCTGAGAAGTTGAGCTCATAGATGGGGGGGGGTATAATGGTGTTACCAGAAGCTGAAAGAGGGGAAGTGATTGGGAAGAAATTGGTCAAAGGACACAAAAGTTTATTTAAACAGGAAAAAGAGTATAAGATCCCTTGTACCACATGGTGACCATAGTTAATAACTATATACCACATTCTTGAAAATTGCAAAGAGTACATTTTAAGTGTTTCTACTTTATACACAAAAATAAGTATAAAGTGAGAAGTGTGTCAGTTAGTTGATTTACTCATGCTGCAATGTATATCTATTTCAAAACAACATGTTATACATGATAAATACATATACATTTTTGCCAATTAAAATCTTTAAAAGAAAACAATGTCTGGGCCTTGAATCAATAGGACTGTAGCATTTGTTTTAATTTTATTGAGTTGGGAAGAAAGCTTGAATGGTATCAACTGGAATAAAGAAAAGAAAGAGCATTAGGATGCAAAGGAATGAAGTAATGGTATAAAATATCAGACGGCATGGTGGGCTTTTTGGGAGGTGGGGGATATTCCTGTCATGAAGCCAATAAAGGTACAGATATGAGTAGAGGGAGAGGACAGAGGTGACACAGATTTGGTGTCCTGAATGTCCTGTAGAGTGGGAGTGCTTCAGAAAGGAGCAGGGGGACTGTAAATGCAGGCTGAAAGGAGACTTGAGCCCTGTGAGGAAGAGAGAAATTCCTGACAGGCACGCAGAGCCCCGAGAGATCTTTGATATCCAAGGGCAGATGAACCTGGAAAAGCCCATAAGCTCAAGAGGAAAGGGATGCTGAGACCCCAGAGAGACTCTCCTGGGGACACTCCCTGTGCAGTTTCTGTGAGTGGAGGAGTCCAGGAGAGGGGATCAAAGTTCAGGGGCCACTGAGAACAGAAACAAAGAGCTGATTGAGGTGAGAGGATGTTACCAGCCTTCGTAGAAGAAGGGGTTGAAGTTTTTGGAGAAGAAAGTTGTAGAAAACGGTGAATAAGACAGACTGCAGAGTGTTAGGAGGGAATGAGGTGGGAGGAAGCAGATGTCTGTGTAGACTGCTCCTCAGGGACTTCTGATGGCCTTGAAGAAGAGAGGTGGATGCAATGGTAGGGACAATTGAGGAGAGTTTTGTTTCTGTATTTAAAGTAGAAAGGAGCAGGCTGTATTTGAAGACTGGAGAAAATGCTGTTAAAGGCAGAGTGAAAGGAACATGTGAGAGGGCATGGGATTCAGAGCTTGGTCACAGAGGGCCTGGGAGAGGGTCGCTTCTACCGGAAGCTTGATTGTGAGCCAACAGCACTCGCAGGGAAAGATGTGAAGAGCTTCTCTCTAACAGCCTTGCCTTTGGCTTTTCATTCAAGTGAAGAATGCTGGGTGAAAATTAATTTATGTACATTTATTCTACAAATAGAGCCAGATAAATGGAAAGGGTCAGGTGGTAAGAAGAGCCCAGTCTCCAGGACCTAAGGGCTCTTCAAGGGACTCAAAATGTCCACAGCTTACAGACCTGATTGCTAGACTCAGTCATCCAGGCAGCTTTGTACATATGGATTCCTGGGCTGTGTCTCTGACTTTCTAAGTCAGAATTTTAGTGAATCTAAAGGATCAGCGTAGCCTTCAGAATAAACTGTCTAGGATGAACTGTGGGTCTTCAAGAGGAAGCACAATTTTCCAGGGTAAAAAACTCTTTAATATTGTGTGAAGAATTAGCACTGATTCCTTTAGGGATTTGTTCTAAATTTTTACTCACTCAGGAATTTCATGTTTCCTGTGGTGATCTAGCAACTTGCTATTTCCAAGCTGAGGCAGCCTCAGTGAATTTGGATATGTGTTTTGTTATTCACTGTCCTTAACTCTTTCCTATCCCTCCCAAGACTTGAGGGCCTCTCTGAACATCCTTTAATCCAGCCATGAAGGTGATTTTCTGGTTCCCAGTTACCCGTCATGCCCTATAAAGTGTTTCAGTTTTACTTTTAGTCTTGGGAAGAAAACCTTCATTCTGTTAAGTTTCTTCTGTGACCTGACCAATGGACATTATTCTTTTTTTTCTTATTCTTTCATATTAATTTGGAGACTGCTTAGTGATTTGATTGATTTCCTCTTTCTCTTCTTTGTTGAAAGTAGAGATAGCTAAGTCTCTTATGGTTTTGTCAGTTGCTTTATATTTGAGAAATAATAATTTGAAACTATTTTCAGAGAGGAAGTGGGCAGAACAAAGCCAATTCTATGAAAGTCCTGCAGAGACTCATCTTGGTGAACAGCTCCTATTAAGTGTGGAGGAGCCATGTAGATGCTTGTGCCAGCTGTGGTTCATGCAGTTGATTAGGGAAGGTTAAGAATTATCTTAACAGTAATTGTATTCCCCTCCTCCTTTCATAGATAAGAAGACTTAGGCTTAATAACATTTCATCATTTGCCCAACTAGTGACATTTGCTGACTAGTGACAGAACTGGTGCCTGACGTCAAAGTTCACTTTCTTTCCCATTTTTAATCTACTAAGTACTGTGTTTATTTCTTCAGAGTCACTAAAGTGTGGCCATTTAAGAAGACTAGAGGCCAAGCACAGTGGTACATACCTGTACTCCCTGCTATTCTGGAGGCTGAGGCAGGATTGTAATTTTGAGGCCGTTTGTTAAGACCCTTTGTATTAGTCACTTTTCTATTCCTGGGGAAAAAATACCAGTCATCTGCAATTTCAGGTGGAAAGGTTTATTTTGGCTCACAGTTTCAGAGGATACGGTTCATGGTTGGCTGGCTCCAAGACAGAAATGACATGGTGGAAAGGGATGGTGGTGGAAAGTTGTTCAACCTATGGCAACTAGGAATTGAACAGAAAAAGAAAAGTCTGAGTGAGAGATATACCCTTTAAATGCTTGCCCTGAGTGACCCAGCTCCTCCAGGGGGGCTGCCTCTTAAGAACACATTTAGCTGTGAACTTCTCAATAGATGAATCCAAATACTAAAACTAAACTCATGTCTATCACCATGCACTAAACTAAAATTGAAATGGGTCAAAGATCTAAATGTTAAAATAGAAACACTAAATCTTCTGGAAAAGGGAATAGGCAGATCTCTTGAAGAGAGTTCTGTAGGGAAAGATTTAATGAACAAAAGCATGATTGCACAGGAAATAATACACAGGAATGACTAACTGAGATCTCACCCTATTAAAAAGCTTTTGCGCAGCAAAAGAAATCACTAAGAGAGTGAAAAGACAACTCATAGTGAGAAAAAATTTTAGCCAGTTGTCCTTCAGATAAAGGGCTTAAATCTAGAACATATGAAGAATTGAAAAAAACCTGACACCCCCCCCTACCAAATTTAAAGACCCAATCCAAAAATGGGCATCTGAGATGAACACTTGCTTTTCAGATGAAGAAATATAAGCAGCAAATAAATATATGAAAACATGTTCAGCATCACTGGTTACTAAAGAGATGCAAATTAAAACAGTGCTGAAATTCCATTCCCAGAAAAGAATGGCTACCATCAAGAAATCAACCAACAACAAATGTTGGCAGGGCTGTGGGAAAAAAGGAGCCCTTCTCCACTGTTGGTGGAGTGCAGATTGGTGAAACCACTGTGGAAATCAATGTAGAGATTCCTCAAAAAACTAGAATTAGAGGTTCCATTTGACCCAGCTATTCCCCTTCTAAGTATCTTCCCAGAAGAATTAAAAACATCATACCATAGTGCTATATGGACACCCATGTTTATAGCAGCACAGTTTGTAATAGCTAAATCTTGGGAACAACCCAAGTCTCCATCAACCGAGGACTAGATAAAGAAGATAGGACTTTTTTTATACAATGGAATACTACTCTGCCATAAAGAAAGATAGACTTGAGACATTTCTAGGGAAATGAATGTAACTTGAGACCATACTCTTAAATGAAATAAATTGGACACTCATATGTAAACATCACATTGTCTTTTTGGTACGAGAAATTGAAAGAGTAAATAATAACCAAAATGTATAGTAGATTTTGTGAAATGGGAAGAAATTTTTCAGAAGGAAAGAGGAACTAGGGTAGGAGAAGAGGGAAAGATAGGATGAGAAAAGAGAAAAACAAACCGATAATAGATAAATCCACTGTTAAACATAGCCTTCCCAGTGATCCAGTGACTTTCCAAAAGCCCCACCTCAGAACACAAAATGTGGGTGATATTTTAGGTCTTAACAAATTTAAGAAAAGCAGCTGGGAATGTCATTCGGCATTCTCAGTATTGTGGGATTGGGGGAAGTGCAAATGGAGTTGTTGTTTGGTGTTTGAACATTCCAGGCAGTGTAGGAATTCATTCTCAAGTCCTTGGGAGGACTTTATATTAATGTCTGAATGAACAAGTTGTGGCAGTCAAAGATGTTTTAGTGGAATAAATATACAAAGTTATTTTTAATCCCAAAGATGTTGAAATTGCAATAACCCTCTCCAACTGACTTGCTAAGTAGCTTTGTAACCATGTTTACAGACTGCAGATTTTGCTTAAAGCTGAACAGGTCAGGATGCCCAAGGGCTTAGACTTTGATGTCTGTATGTTGGAGCAGGGAACTTGTTCAGTGAATTGGGATGAATCATGGGATTGACCCAAGGTCCTGCGATTTTCTTTCTGAGTTTCTGGCTAGTTTATTTTTTTTCTGGAGTAGGCGTTTTCTTTCTCATGTGGTTCTGTTGAGTCCCAGAGGCTGCCACGGTTTTCCCCTTCACCTTGTCCAAGGGGAACCATTTGTGCTGCTGCTTCGGAGGTGCTGCCGGGGCTCTGACCACAGTGATAACGCTGCAGGCCAGCCTTGCCACAGGCCCTCCAAACTCAGAGACCTGCAGCAGCCAGGGAAGCTCTTGCTAATCAGCTTGCTTCCAGGCAGCGACTTCTCCATTCCACACAGGACGGTGCTCAGTTGCTCCTTCTCTGTTTTTCTTGCCCTCATCACAGCCTGCAGGGAAAGTGAGGAAGCAGAATATTTTCAAGTGCTGCCCAGTAGAGAGAGAAGACCTGGGCCATGGCCACACCTGAGGAATGACTGATAATGGTGTCCATAGCAGATGAAGCTGGGGCCTCTCTGTTCACCGTTCTTCTCCTCACAGATGGCATGCAAACAAGATTGTGCTGTCAACAAAATGTAGCCACTTCCTTCCTCCCAGTTGCCTTTTGAGGTGAGGCAGCAAGTCAGATAGACTGGGCCTGGGCAAGTTACTGAAACTCCGTAAGATTTAGTCTTTTTATCTGTTCAGTGGAGACAGTAATGCCTGTCTCATAGGTTTGTCAAAAAGATAGGATGAAAAATATATAGAAAGTGATTGGATCCTATAGAATGGCATGAATTCACGTTTCCATGTACTGGGCACTATCCTAGGCACTGGACTTACTGTCCTAGGATTCTTCAGAGGAATAGAACCAACAATGTCCATCTGTCTGTGTCTGCCTCTCTGATTATTTATCTGTCTAGGTTGATATATTTTAAGCATTTGGCCCATGAGAAGGTGGAGGTTTGGCAAGTTCAAAATCTGCAGGTGGGCTGGCCTGCTGCAGACCCTCAGAAAAGGTTGCAATTCAAGTTTGAAGACCATCTTGCTGGCAGGATTCCCTCCTCCTAGTGGGAGGTCAGTCTTTTTCTAACAAGTTCTTCTACTGAGCAGATGAGGCCTACTCATATTATAAGGATAATTTGTTTCATTCAGTGCCCACTGATTTAAATGTTAATCTTAAAACAGAACAAAACAAACAAAAAACCAAAACAACAACAACAACAACAAAAACCCTTCACAGAAACTTCCACAATCATGGCGCACCACATATCTGTATGTCTGCCCCAGCCAAAATGACACATAAAATTAACCAGCAAACTTCTAAAAATGAATAAAACTTATTTCCTGCCTACAGAGAAGTCAGATTTTGCTAGCACATGCATACATGTTACAATTAAAATGGTAGATACATAGTACAGTAGTGGTAGTGTGAGGCAGACTTCTAACCAGGGTGCAGGCAAGAGTGTGAGAATGAGAGAAACCCTTCCCAGTGGAGAGGGAGTAGGGGAAGAGGAGTTGGCTTCTTCATGTGGACAGTGGTGAACCTGAAGGCTTTCAGCCTGGAAAAGACATTGTTGGATTTCTGTTCACCATAGTTCAGTTGGTGGAGGATGGTTGAGGAGGTACAGACTAAGTAGTCACCACAAAATTTGGAAACTTACAAACACACCAGAGCTAGTCATACACCCAGGGATGGGGTCTGAACCCTTTGTCTTGTCTTAGTACTTGCTCTCTGAAGGTCACCGCCTTAACTTTGCCTGCCTGTTTGCCAATGTTTCCTTCCAACATGGTCTATACTGGATTATGACCAGATCTTCTCCACCCAGCTACTCTGGTATTATGGTAGACAGTGTCTCATCCTATGCTTGTTCCCCTAGCCCCATCAGCATTGGCACCAGGGGCACTTGTGATCATTCAGGACCAGGCCGGACTTCCCCATCAGCACCAGCACTCAGATGGTTCACTGACATGCTGTCTGGTGGGCCTCATCTAGGGCCTTGCCTCTTTTGTGCCTATCTTGCTGTTAATTACTGACCCAAAACCCTACAGGGTACAGAAATACTACTAAATTTGAGTAAAGGAGATGAGAATGGTGGTTTGGAGCTTGGTGTTGATTCTTTTGGACCAGAGTATTATGGCCAGCAATACTTTGATGGGATTGCAGTTGTCCAGGGTCCTATCGTAAGCTGTGTTTCTTTGTCTGGTTGTTGTTAGTAGACTTACACTTGCTGGAGCTCAAGGATAGACATCAATCCGACAGAATGCCATTTGAGTCATTTCCTATGGCTAAGATGAAGATGTTGAATGATGTTGGTTGGCCACTTCTAGCCCATATGTGAGTTGTGTTCTAAAAATACAGTGAATGCTTTTAAAAGTTTAATACAGTAAAAGACATGTTGTTAATCCCAAAAGTATTCCCCCTAGCTTTGTACACCTTTATCCCATCATTTTTGCCACTTTCTGAAGCAATTCTAGAATTTCTTTTTTGTGAATATCTTTAATTGTGCTGCTGTGGATGCCTCATTGTTCTGAACAATTCAAAACATTAACCTTTCATGATCATTTTTCTTTAGGGAAGAGGCAGAAGTTGTATAGTGACAGAGATCTGGTGAATAAGGTGGATGAGGGCACAGTGCCATGTATTTCTAAGTCTACTGTTTTAGTTACTTTTCTCCCTCGTTGAGACAAAATACCTAATGCCCAAAATTAGGTAAGGACAGATTTATTTCTTATAGTTCTTGGAGGTTTCAGTCCATACTTAGTTGGCTCCAAGGCAGAGTGGCATGGCTGAAGGGCAGCAGTTCATAGGTGCTGCAAATGGCAAGCATGAACTGGAAAGAAAGAGAGAAACACATTCTTTCCGCCATTACACTTTATGCTGGCTCCACCCCTGGATGGGTGTAGCACTCACACCACCAATCTGAGTGCTAGACAATGAACCAATCACAAATGCTAGATTCAGCAGAGTCCATGATTGCATGAGGCTAGGGGGAGCCACTGACCTAAACCATGGCATGTATCTTTGTGTTGGATGGCACTTGGCAGCAGCATTCACTGCAGTTTTGATCACACCACAAGACTCTTACAACAAAGGACTTCAGAACTGTTTCAGCAAGTGGCAAGAATGATGAGATAATTGTGTTTGAAGTAAGGGGGAGTATTGTGAGGAGATTAATGACAGTGCATCCTTTACTGTAATGACTTTTTAAAAAAAATGTAAGCATCTACTGTGTATTTCAATCACCATTTGTAAAAGACTTTCTCAGAAAATTTCAGGTATAATCAGGAGCAAAGGGAGCTAGCCAGGTGGGTGCACTGGTTATAGTGACTGGTTATAGTGCTGGATGGACCTAGGGGCATTATGTAGCTGTACCTGGCATAGCTGGCTATGGCACTTATTCAACTATGGCATTGGGGGGAGGGCATCATCACATAACCTTAGTTGTTATTTTTCTATTTTACACTTTTTAGTGGAATGCTTATAAACCTCTCCCTTCTATGAGCACATTGTTGTTTCCAGGTGGATCCTACTGCAGATTAGTTTACAGTTTATTTTAGTTCTATTCTGGACTTGAGCACAGGGCAGCCTGCCAGTCAGCTTGAGTGAGAGAGTAACAAAAGGAAGCAGAGGACGGAGAGTTCTTGGCCTCAGCCTCACCTGTGCTGGGAGGATGGGCGGAGAGGGAACTCAAGCCAAGGGAGTTTCACATCTAAACAGCACTATGTAGTGACTTACTCTTTTTATTAATGTAATGCCAATTGTTTTCTGAAATTTCTCCAGCAGTGAAAGATTTCCTGTCATTGTCCATGGTTGTGACGACTATCAGGATTTGAAGATAGCTTTGTTCCCCTCATCTGAGCTGGTAGTCAGTTAAGGACACACAGGTCTCACCTAAGATTCTGCACATGAGCAGGCAGAACCTGGGCAGGCAGGCAGCAGGAGCAAGAGGCAGAGAGCGGATCCTCACTACATTGCCGTTCTGGGAGGAAGGAAGGGTCTTTTTCCATCCCTTGGGCAGTGTGAGACAGGGAGAAGGGAAAATGGAGGGAGGAAGTTTACTGGGATTCTAGAAATGAGAGTCCTTGTTTATGTATAGACATAGGAGCAGTGACAGCCTACCAGATACTGCTGTGTTCTGTTGTCTGCAGCCTCCCCTGCCCTCAGGTTCATGTGTTGAACCCTAACGCCCAGTGCAGTAGTATTAAGAGATAGGCCTTTGGAAAGCTATTAGGTCGTGAGCGCTCTGCTTATCTGTCCCTTCTGCCATTCTGAACACCTCAAGCCACACATCTGTGAGGGGTGAGCCCAGTAGAAGATCTATGGGCACCTTGATTGTGGACTCTGGAGCCTCCAGATTATGGACCATAAATTTCTGTTATTTATCAATGACCCAGTACTAAACTGCTTCTTAAGTAGTAGCACAGATGGGCTAAGATGTTAAGCTCTTTCCATGCATTATTCAGGTTCTCCTAACACTGGAAGCAGGTAAGCATTTATGCTCTTGTTTTGTAACTAAGGAATTTGAGCAATTTATCCTTCTATCTACATAGGTAAAGACTGACTTAAACCCACTTGGATTATCTCTGACTCAAGCCCAGGCCATCCTGTCTGTGAGAAATGGTGTGTGCCAGTTTTCTTCTTTAAATTCATTACAAAGGTAAACTAATCTTGCAGTAATAAGGAACACTAAACCATAAATCCATATACCCATTCCCTTTTATAGTGTACTGTTTTGGGAGATACATTCTCCACGTCACATAGTCCCTCCCGGATCATCTGCTTATAGTGCAAATGGGAGCTGTCCTGGGTGACACCACAGGGTCTGTGTCTCACGTGCTTATTGATGGTCTATTGTATTATGCCTTTCTCTAGAAGGCAGATACCCAAGCTTCTGCCACTTTGATGAGCCTAGTGCTGCAAAGCGTGATGTTTGAAGCCAGAGACTGCCTCTTTGGGAATATTGATGTAATTGAATAAATATGTGACTGCTGTTTCTCTGCTTTAGAATTCAAGAAGGTAGAAAACAAATGAAAGAAAAGTCTAGCAGAAGAGTCAATAAGTGGGAGCAAGGGAAAGAGAAAGGTAGAAGTGACATGGTAATAGAAGGAGAAAGAAAAGAAATTTAAAAAAATAAAAGGAAGTAAGGAAGGACCTTGCGCTGGGTCATGGTGTGGGACAGACTGTGGGGCTTCCTGTGTCACTGAGAGGTCCCGTCCTGACCGCCCAGCGATGGGCTTCCTTGTCTTGTGGGGGTACTTTGGAGGAGGGGTGTTGCCACAGCAGCAGCCAGGGCTGCCTCTGTTGTGGCTGGGTTGTCATTTCATAATTCATTCCTCTCTATTGCGGCTGCCAAGCTGGGAAAAACCCACAACAGGCAAGTCCTTTGGCAGCTGAGAAGCAGGCAAAATGAAATCATCCGTTTCCTACTTTACCCTATCATTAGCACTGCTTAAAACTGATCAGTTCAAGATAATCATTTGCTAATATTTCTATTTTAGTCATATATCTCATTAAACTTAGTTTGGGCTACATTAGGCATTTTTCTGTCTTTAATTCTTAAATTTTAAATTCTAATTAAGCCTTTCTGTGGCTCTGGTTTAAAACATTTTGCTCATTTCCTTGAGAGAAGCCATTTATTAAGTCAAAGTTTTAATTAAATTCATTTGCCCATGGATAAATTATGTGTTTCTGAATTAAAAAAAAAAAAACAGTAACAAGCAATTGATTCTTAAGTGGTAGAAGGGAGACTTGGCGTCATACTTAGGGGCCAGGAATTCTTATTGAAACTCTGGTAATTCAGCCATGTTAAGGGTCAAGGTGGAGTTTTGTTGGCAGGTTCTGGGTGTTGATGTGTCTTGAACTTAGTTGGTAAAGACTAGGGCAGCTGCTCTGGTAAAGCTCAGTTTTCCAGAGCCATGTTGCGGAGTAAGAAGGGGGTTAACCAGCTGTCTGTGGGGCTTGAGTCCACACTTGGGAGGCTGTCAGGAAGTAGGAGGATTGAGCAAAGAGTGGAAAATAGCAAGGCCCTGAGGCAGAGAGATGGGCAGACCTGGAAATGTACACAAATGGAAAGTAGGGAAGGCAAGTGGGAGTGTTTGGAAAAGAGAATGAGAGAGAAGCTGGTTGTGGCGGCCATATGCCTGTAATCCCAGCACTTGGGAGGCTGAGAGAGTAGAATCACCGTGAATTCAAGGCCAGCCCAAACTGCACAGAGAGACCCTGTTTCAAACCACAGGACCCCCACCAAAAGGAAAAAGAAAGGAACAAGAGCAAAATGTGAGCAAGCTGGAGATTAAGGTATAAGAGGGGTTTGTTGAAAAAGCCCACGAAAGTATCTCCTTGGGCAATGCAAAGAGCAATCAGGTACGGTTCCTCCCTCCAGGGAAGAGACCATGTAGTAGTGAAGGTGACATACAGGGACGTGGGTACTTACGGCGCAGGATTGTGTGTCACAGGTGCAGTAGGCTGGCACGAGCAAGTTGCAGTGGTCATCAAGAGGAGGGAAAAGTCTGTGCTTGCCTGTCCCTGAGTTTTGGAGAGAAGTTTCTGCTTTACTTATTTTTTAATCCTAACCGTTGGGAAGTTCCTGATACCTGTGAGACACCCAGTGTGTGTCTGGTGAGCTGAGCTTTGAGGAGGAGTGGATGTTTGGTGGGAAAGCCTTGTTCCCTTGCTCGGTATCCAGTGCCAGGAGAACATAGTTATTCATAGACTGTCTGTGGAGAGAATCTGACTTTTCACGAATGGAATCACTTAATTATTAGCAGTCAGATGGCAACTGGCCTGCTGTCTTATGCTAATTTCCTTCTTTCCAGCCTACGTGTTAAGAATTTTGGGATTAGAAAAAACCTTCCAAGTTATTAACATGGTTTCCTGATGCCCTGGGTGTGAGGTTCCTGGTCCCATGTTGAGTCACACTGGATGCTGACTGCAGCCCACGGTTGTCTGTCACATAGGTGCTCAGTGGCAGACCCAGGATTAGGAAACTGACACCCTCACTGTGATGCCAGGAACCCTTGAAAGGACCATCATGTCCAAAACAATAGCAAGTATTTATTCTCTAATATTTATTTCCAGAATTCTGTGATACTTTATTGACACTTGCATGCTTCTAGCCATTTGATAAAAGATCATAAGACTGGGGCTTCATTTCGGCAGGTAGTCATGGCACAGTTAGCCTGTGCTCAGAAGGGAGGGGTTTCTTTTATTTTGTTTTGTTTTGGTGACAGTTGAATTGAGAATTGAACCCAGGGGCTCTGCATTGAGCTGCATCCCCTGCTCTTTTATTTTTTATTTTGAGATAGGCTCTTGCTAATTTGCTAAGATGTCCAAGTTGGGCACATTTTGATCCTCCTGACTCAGCTTCCCACAGTGCTGGGATTACAGGTGTGCACCACCGTGCCCAGCTAGGCAGGTGCTCTTGTGTGGGGCTGTGTTTCAAAGTACATTATTTGAACATGCTTGCAGGGACTTTCCTGGCCCGTGTCATTGTGGGCAGGCAGCGCTCTGCCCAGGGCACCCGCTGGGAGTTCCTGGGAACTAACTAGTAGCAGCAGACACTCACTTCTGCTTATACTATGGAACAGTCCAATCCAACTATAAAACAGAAACAGAAAACCACCATACGAGGAAGGAAGTTGCATTTTGGCTTAGCAGGGTTCCCAAGGTAACTGTTTTAAGGTTTACACTCTTGAGAAAATTAATTGTACAAGATATGATTGAAAAATAAAGTCAGTATTTGAATTAAAAATTTATTACAGTAATCATATTCCCATGAATCCCCTTCAAAACACCTCCTCTCATGGTGAATGTACATATCTCACTGTTGTTGCCACTTTGTGAGGCAGTTCTGGAAATGCTCTCTCATGAGTGTCTTTAATTGTGCGGTTGTGGCTGCCTGGATGTTCAGAATCCTTTCAGAATGTTTCCCTTTTGAAAGGTGCTGAGTCCAGTGAACAGGGCAGATGTAGACATAATGTGAAGTCTTTAGGAAACTGCCTTTTTGCAGGATGGCACTTCGCAGCAGCGTTCACTGCAGTTTTGATCACATCTCATAAAGACTCTCAGCAAAGAGGACTTCCAGAGAGCACTGCTTTGAAAAGTGGCAAGAATGCTGGGATAAGTGTGTTCAAAGCGAGGAGGAGGAATGTTTTTGAGGAGGATTAATGTCAAGGTGTCTTGTGTTGTATTTTTTTTTCAAAAAAAGGATCATTCTTTGTATATTTTAAGGGATTTATGTAGAAAACCTAAGTAGGTTTTCCTCCACATTAGGGTAGAGTCACTTTAGCGCTGGATCGAGCATTCAAGAGCCTTTTAAGCAGCTGTGGAGCTCATGGGTCTTGAAAGTGAGGCTTAACTGCAGCAAATCTGCCCGTTCTCTTGTGTTCTGCCATCAGGGCCTTCGAGAAACTGTCATCAGAGTAAGGGGAAGGAGGGAAAGTGGCTGTGCGGGAGTAGCAGACACGCTGGGCTTTGGGGAAAGGAACAAAGGTGAAGAAACAAAAAGAGAAAACAGCTAGAGAAAGCTATTTCAGGGGGATGCCTCAGCAGCATTTGCTGGGTTTCATGAGAAAGCACAGCACTGCTCTTCTCTTTGCTGTCTGCGTCTGTGTTTCCTGGTGGGCTTTTGAAATAGGTATGTTTGTTACCACAGCATTCTGCAGGTAGGCTGGAGTGCTTCTGTTTGCTGCCTATGAATATAAAGCAGGACCAAATGTCACTTCCTGGAGATCAAAGGCCAGTTTGCTAGCAGAAGGTGACTCAGTGCTGGCCTGGTTTTCCTTGTTGAAACCCCACCTTTGTAGGCCTTTATCTTTGTTCTTTTCAGAGTAGTGACAGAAATTCTTGATGGGTCGGTTTGATTGTTTAAAAATTTGGGAGTTTCTTATACGTGTGAAGTATCTTTGTAAACTGTCAGGGTCTGTCATTTTAATTCCCAATTATGAAGCTAGACTTCTTTATAATTTTTGAAATGGAATGAAAATGAGTAATACATGTCATCCTCTTATTCTGGGACTATTTAAATGCCAAGCTTTAACAAATTAGCCATTTCTGAAGTAAAATCATTGCTATCAAGAATAGAGCCCTTACTGGCTTTATTATACATACCTGGTTTTACCAAAAATAAGACCTAACTGGAAATTAATCAGTCTTGAAAACTAGAGGTCAAAAATACCAACCCCAGTCAGCCTTACCTGCCTTACTGATATAGGCAAATGAAACTCCTAACCTACTGTATGTCCAGAATGTGTTCGTGTTCTCTAAAATTGAAGAATGAATTTTAGGGACAAAGGTGGTTAAAAGTGAAATATATTTATTGAGATAAAGAAAGCTTTTGTCTGAGAGAGCGACACAAGGGGTCCTGAGTGGACTGCCAAAGACTCTGTCTTTTATAGGCACTTTTATAGAGTAAAATCATGAGGTGAGATGGATCCAAGGTAGGGAAAAATGGGAACTCGCAAGGTGGGCATAAGGTGGGACAGAACTGTGGTTAACCAAAAAGATTAACTGCTCAGGTAAAATTGTTAAAATCAGTAACAAATGGGGGAGCGAGTCACGTCGTAAGCTGAGCTGGTAGTAAGCAGTGACCTTTCCTGTAGGGGGCGGGATGCTGACTCCTGACTTCCTCAGGGTGATAGAGAACTGTTCGGACTATCAATCCTTAGATGTGGTTGTATTTGCTTTGCCTTTCGTCCTGAGAGCTGGCCCACAGCAGGAGGTGTTTGCCTCTTCCTAGGCTGCAAAGTATCTGAACTTCTGCACTGGCTCCTTTGAGGGCTCAGCCCTGTCTGACTGCCGATGTTTCTTACTAACTCAGCTGCCTATAACATTGCCTTGGCGACTCTGTACAGCAGCTAAGGCAAGAATAGGCCGATCAAGACTGGCATTTTTGATCTCTAGCTTTCAAGGCTGATTCTTTTCCAGTTAGGTCATATTTTGGGGGACACATGGGTGATATCTTGCATATCTTAATGTATGCAAACTGCATATATCTAACTGGATGGAGTAGGGAACATATGTTTTACAGATAAGTAAGGTAATTGCTATAAACTGTGCCAAAATAAACCATATCTACTCAAGTTGCAAGTGTCTGGTGTTGTATCTCAGAGATGGGAAAGTAACTAAGAAACCAACATCACCACACTGGGGACCATGTTTCCAGTATGTGAACTTTGGGGAGCAAACTGCATCTGAACCATGGTAACACTTATATTGTAGGCTTCATTTTTTAGAGCAAACACAGCGCCACTCTCTGGAAGATGGGCAAAGGTTCGCTCCATTCATTTAAAGTGGCTTCACAAGTAGGTAGCAGACCCCTGACTGTGCTTTTCCAATGAAAATATGACTTTAGCATAACAGTAGCCAGCTATGCATCTCAATAGCTGCACAGAGGGAATATAAGGAGCAATTTTTTTATTAAATCGGTACCAGGGATCCAAGTCATGACCATGCGCTTGCAAGGCAGGCGCTTATGCCACTGAGCTAAATCCCCAGCCCAAGGAGCAATTTTTGTGTTCACTCACTTGGAAGACAAATGGCAAGATATGTGCCCCTATGTCAAAGTTGCAGCAGATGAGTTTTACCCATGTTAAGTGCCATGTTATATTTTTGTGTATTTATAATTTGTTCTATTAAATATTTCCTTTTGATTTTTTCCAATTCAGTATAATGTTGATGATAATGGGCTTTTACAACTTTGGGAGGAGGTTGAAAGTGAGCTATCAGGTGATTCAGCCACTGATAACTTGGCTCATGTAAGTCAAAGCAGTTGTGACAGTGAGACGGAGCAAGGTATGACAGTGAAGTGCAGAATGAAAACTTTGATTCAGATGAGGAAGAAAACAGTAATGTAAATAAGTATTTACCTAGTCAGAATGCTACAAAATGGTCATGTGTACCTGAAGGATCCAATGGTAGAACTAGGTCAGGAAATGTTGCTAGATTAGTTTTTTTGTTTGTTTGTTTTTGTTTTTTACAGAGGTGAAGAGTAGAATATATTTATTGAGAGAAAGAAAGCTTCTGTCTGAGGAGAGACAAAATGGGTCCTGAGTGGGTTGCCCATATTGCTAGATTCTTGCCAGGGCTGAAATCTATTGGACAGAATGTCAACCCTGCAATTCAATGTTGGGAGTTGTAATGGATGATATACTATATAATGTTGTGAAACAAAGTAATAATGAAATGCAAGTAAAACATTCTATATGTACCAATAGTAACACTCAAAAATATATTTATCATGACACCTCACTATCTGAACTAAAAGCCTTTATAGCAGGACTTCATTATTCTAATTGTCAGAATCTAAATGATTTATGGTGAAGTGACAGAGACGGCGTTGAGATTTTTAAAATAATAATGACACTCAAGAGATTTGGTTTCCTTCAAGATTGCCTATGTTTTGAGGACAAAAAGACCTACCAGGATGGAAAAAAATCTGACAGTTTGACTATTTACTCATTATTTGAAAGCTTTCTTTTGAACTGTCAAGCATCCAAATACATGGCAGTTGATGAATGACTTGCATCATTTTGTGGTTGTTGAAGCTTTCAGCAATATGTCAGGTAAACCTTACAAATATGGTATAAAAATATATGTAATATATTTTCTGAGGGATGCGAAGGTATTTTGTGCCTTAAATTTAGAAATTTAGCCTGGCACTCAACAACCAGGTCTTTATTTATGCAGTAATAAACTGTTTGATGTTGTTGTAAATAGATTTGTTGCATCTATTTCAAAAAGTAAGCCAAATGTCACATTGGACAGTTGTTGCTAACAGAACACCAGTTGATCAGCACAGGAACTATTTGCAAGAATAAAGTAGAAATTTCCAAAAATATGTTGCAAGTTCACAATAGAGAAATGTATAGTACAATCTTTGGGTGGGAGAAAGACATAACATTGGCCTCCTATATGGTGAAGAAGTAGTATTGATAGTGTCAACATTGCACTGTGATGGTAAGATTGAAAATAAAGTCATGGGTGGTGGTGCCCACCTGTAGTCCGAGTGCTGGGGCGGAGGTGGGGGCTGAGGCAGGAGGATCTCGTGAGTTCAAAGTCAACCTATGCTATGTAGTGAGTTCAAGGCTAGCTTGGACTACATAGTGAGACCCTGTCTCAAAAAAATCAAACAAACAAACCAAAAACATTGATAGTGAATGCTCAACACTCATGAAGCCAGAATTTTCACATTTTACAACAAAAAACAAGGCAGAGCAGGTGTTGTTGATGAGTTATACAGCAACTGTGTTGTCACTCAAAACACAAAATGTTGGCCGATTAGTTGTGTTTCACTCGATTGTAAACATGTCAGATATAGTTTCATAGTTTACAATGAAAATGACAAGCACAAGATATCATGGAGAACTTTCCTTAGCAGATTGTGAGCATTGGGCTAGATTTGCCTTTGCTTTTCAACTCTAGAGCAGAAATACAGTCTTCCAATGAGTGAAGCAGAACACCTGGTTCTAATGTTGTCTTTACTGGCCTAGGATGTGACTAAAGGGAAAGCAAAGAAGAGAGAGAGAGATTAGTTGGGATTTGTCTTTGGAACTAGTGGTCTAGTGGTCATGGTGACAGTAAGTGATATCTTTTGTGATTATCTGAGTAATTCTCCTTTCTCTCTGGGACATTTTTAAGCACACATGCATTCATTCATTCTGTAGAGACTAAATACTTACTGTGCCTCAGACGCTGTGTGAGATGCTGAGGATCCACTGAGTAGTAAACTAGTAGGGATCTGTGAATGAGACATTCACATTCTATTGGAAATGCAGTTGGACCTTGTGTAGAGTTTTTGTTATTTACATCGTGCTATGAACACTAAGTTCTCATCTGAGCTTTTTAACTGGATTTTGACCCTTACCACATCCTTTTTGTCTTTTGCCCTCTCTTTTCTCCATGCGAACCTGTAAGGGCTAGCCCTGCCTGTGGTAATCAGGTTTAAAAAGTTGTCTGATTTCTGGTCTACATCTTTTTAAGTCAAACATAGTTCTAGTTTTCTTTTGTGTCCTCCCATGGACAGATAGCCACATGTATTTTGACTCTATTTCAGGTATTTTCCAAAATGAGCCATTAATCATTTCTGATGAAATATTTCCATTAAGTTTTGGTATCTTTTAAAAACCTCTTTAACTCTGATTGTTTTATGGAATTTTGAGATTTTAATCCTAGATTTACTTCCAGAAGTTTTTTTTTTTAAATATAGAGGCAGATGTCTAGAAAATAATGATTTCCATTACTTAGAATTCACAAAAATCCTCCCTCACCTTTTCTTCATGGAATTCATTCAGGGAAACAAAACTGTGTTTACATGTTTGTGCCTTTTTTGTCTTTTTCTCCCCTTGTCTGTTATGGATTAAAAACTAGTGGTCAACTTAATGTGGAGTTAAATCAGCATGGTGCTGAGCGTAGATGTTACACCTGAGGAAAGTTGTCAGCATAAATAGAGACGTGGAGAAGACGAGTGAGATGTGGGTTTCTGTGTTGCTGTCTGAGCCATTGGTTCTCCTGGAGGAGCTTGTCATGACCAGCTTCCCCAGTGTGAGTTCAACCACTGTCATCGGAGGAGCTCAGGGCCTTGTTGGTGAGAGTGGCTGTGGCTCACTTTGGGGGAGCTCTGGTCCTTGCATCGAGCATCACTTCCTGGCTCCAGAGGGGAAGATGTGTGCCATTTAATCTTCAGGAGAAACTTGTCATGCTGCTTTTCTAGCATGTACTCAACTGTTTTTATCGTTGGAGGAGCTCGGGGCTTCTGTGTCGCTAAGGATGGCTGTGGTGCTTTTCAAGACAGCCTTGGTCTTTATAATGAGCATGACTTCTCGGCTCCAGTGTAGAACTCTCAACCTAACACCACAGTTCCCTCACCCTGCTGGCACAGACTTTCTAGCTTGCACCACTGATCTTTGGGTCTTCCCAGCATGGATCCACGGTCTTTCTCGTGGGCTCTAGACCTCCAGTTGGACTCTTGAGAAGCACTGTCGTGGGTTGTAGGTTTTCATCTGGACTCATGTAGGACATTGCTGTGGGATCCAGACCCTTGGCTGAATATCCTATGTCTTTAATGTTGTGGATAGATTTCCTGCACTTTCTTGTGTTATCTCTGGGTGACCATCATAAATAATATTATAAATTCCATGTCCTGCTTTTAATTGTTCTCTGAATAACCCCTGACTACAACACTGTCCTATATTTTCCTGTTATGTTGAAACACATACATTATGTTTACTATTACATATATTAGTGATATTAAATATGCTGTCATTAACTGTGCTACCACAATTATGCACATTATAACCACAGTTATATACACATATACATATTTTGCACTTTTGTGTTTGTGAGACTTTTCCTTGTAAGTTTTTCTCAGAATTTTCCTGGGCCAGAACTTAAGATCTTTGCTAATAAGAAAATGGTGGACTGGGGATTTAGCTCAGCGATGTGTCTGCCTGGCAAGCGTGAGGTTGTGAGTTTGATCCCTGGTAAAAAAGAAAAAAAATGGGGAGGCAGAAAGGCTCACTTGCCATTCTCACTGGTTTTGAGAGCAAGAGTTGAAAGAACAGGCAGCAGTCCCCTTTTTGATTCAATAATTATTACACATGAAATTTAGCCATCTCCAGACATTCGTTTTTTTGAAGCTTATTCTGCAGAATACTTAATATTTTGTCCTTTATTTTCCTTCCTTAAGGATGTAAAAGGACCTTCTGCTGTCAGTGATATTGCCTAGGTTGTATTAGTGTGGTGAACTATAATGTTTTCCATTTAAATTGAGAGTGAGGACTTGATCTGAAATAGATCATTAGCTTTGTTTTGTATTAATTACATCTAAAAGGTGAATATGAAATAACTGCATATATATATATATATATATATATATATATATATATATATATATAATTTGTTGTTGTTTGGCTGCACTGGGAATTGAACCCAGGACTTTCACACTAAGCTATATCTTCAGACTATTTTTTGTTTGTTTGTTTCATTTTGGGACAGGGTCTCCCTAAGTTGCCTAGATGGTACTTGAACTTGTGACCCTCCTGCCTCAACCTCTCAAGTGCTGGAATTCTAGATGTGCAGCACCATGCTTTGCTGACTTTAATAATTAAAGAAGTGACACCTGTGTCTTAGAGATGACTACTTTTGATAAAGTCACCTGTGACTGCAAAACAATCCATGCTAACACATGAGCCTTCCAGTGTAGGTTTTCTGAATGCCTGGTATAAGCCTGGAACTATGATTTTAGAGATGTTTTGGAGCTGAATTTAAAAAATCCAAAGCCTTCCCCTTCTTCTTTAGCTCTATAAACCCATGATGGTGAACTTTTTAGAGCTTTCAGTCATATAGACAGCGGATTGTGGCACACGTACCATAGGTTCTCCACCACTGCTGTAGAGAGATGAAAGGTGAGAGGATTTCTGTAGGTAGATGGAAAGTGGGAGGATTAATAAGCATCAGTAGAAAATTGCTTATGATTTAAAACAACAATTTTTGCCCTGTAATTGGTAACTTGTTTCCTATCTATTTTTAGACATGGTGTCACTATGTAGTTCAGGTTGGACTTACATGCACTGTGCTGCCCAGGTTGGCCTTGAACATAGTGTGATCCTCCTGCCTCAGCCTCCCAAGTGTTGGGATTACAGGTATGGGTCACCACACCCAGCACTTGGTTCCCTGTTTTTGAAAACTGTCATCAGGGCTGTTGCTGAGTAGGGTAAGGGGAAATAGGGATGCGCAGTTACTTTGATTCTTGGTTTGCATTGGGTTTCCTTTTTGTTATACACACCTGTTTTGGCAAAGGTGATTGTATAATAGGAGTTCAAAATACATTAGTTCTTAGGGACCAGCCAGAATTGTAAGCCCTCATTCCAGAATGCCTACGAAACTCTGGGTCTCTCTGCTTTTGGAGCTGTGACATTTGTGCGCTATCCCAGCTGACCCTACAAAAATCTGTTTCTTAAAAGCTAAATGACAATGTGTTTTATTTTCAGATTAAACAAAACTGAAATGAATTTTAGTTTGAGACTTTTGAGAATTTCACAACACAGTAAGATAATTGGTCACACCCTAGGGTGTTGCCTAAAAAAATAGAGCCCTAGTTCTGTGTTTTGCGTTGTCCCCAAAGACCTTACTCAGACACATCTCAAATAGCAAATAAAATGTTGGAAAGGATTGAGTGTATATAGCTGTGGAGAGCACTTCCTTTGGAATGATAAAGTTTTTACTTAAGTACACCAAGACAGAAACTGTTCAAGTTGGTTTTTTTTTTGTTTTAGTTAGTCTTATTTTTTTTTAGAAGGCAACATAGATTATTAGGAAAACAAGTGACTTGGGAGTTTGTTTCCTTCTTTCTCGTCTTTAAATAACCTTATTTAACCTCTTGATTTTACTCACTGGGAAAATGCTGATGATTTTGGAATTACTGCCTCTTTAGTGATGTAAAACAACCAAATACATTGTGTACGTTGGGTGGGAGAATTTTTTTAATAAGAAAGATGACATCATATTATCATAGTACAATTGATTGGTGCTAGTTGAGTTATTTTTGATTCATTTTAAAATTTCAAATGTAGATATAAATGTTTAAGAATTTAAAATCAAATAATAAGATTAAAAATAAGATTAAATGTGTTCTCTTGAAAGCACCATTGTTAACCAAAATCTCATTTGGAAGATTCTGGACCAGTTGCCTTTTTATGTGTAGGACATACCAGTTCCTTGGGCAGGCAGGAGATTGTTATGCTTTAGATTTGAAATGTCTCCCAAAACTCACATGCTGAGGATTTGGTTACCAGGTGTTGAGCTCTTTGGAGAGTGACTAGATTAGAAGGACTCTCACTTAATCAAGTGGATTAATCCATGACAAGATCATAATTTGATGGTATTGTTGAGAGATGATGGAGACAGGATGTGGTTCTAGGTGAAGGAGGGGATAATGGGCTGTCACCTTGGGGACTGTATGTCGTCCCATGTCCCTTCTCTGGCTCTTGCTTCCTCTGCTTCCTGGCTGCCAGGGGGTGAGCAGCTGTCCTCTGTCACACCCTCTGCCATAATGTCATGCCTCACTTTAGGCCCATAGTAGTGGAACCAGCTAACTGTGGACTGAAATCTCTGAAACTGTGAACCCAAATGAATTTTTTTCTTGTCTCATTTGTTAATATCGAGTATTTTTTTTTTCCTCAGCAACAAAAAGCTGATCAATACAGAGGTCATTAATTTGTTAGGCTATCTGATTTTGGGGGAGTCACCTTCTATGGAAGGATGTGGGAAGAAATTGGTCAGCTCTATTTAGTGCCATTGAGCTTTTCTCCTTCACACTGTGTTGAGTAAACAGTTCGATGGAACAAAAGAGATGATAATAATAGTGTCTGGCATGTATTGCCCATTGAATGCTGTGATAAGCACCAGTGCTTTGGACCTACGTTAACTCAATTCTGTGAGTGTAGCTGTATTATTCCTGTTTCATAGAAGAGTCAGGGAGCCAGGCTGAATCGCTTAGTTACGGTTACACAGTGATTTGGGTGGGATTCCATCTCAAGCCTGACTTCATAGTTTGTGCTCTAACTCGTCACTAACTCTCAGTTACTGTTTATTAAAATCTGTTTCTTTCACCTGGAAAACTTACTGCTTTTATTGTAAATGCATGAAAACAGTACTTTAGTGGCCAATAACCTCACTGACCAAAAGCCAATAATAAATGAAAAGATGCTCAACAAGTAGTCAGACAAGTGAAAATTGAAATTAATGCAATATCATTTATTTTACCATCTGACTGAGAAAATAAGGCAAATTCATACTTCCAGTGTTGGCACAGGAAAGGGGAGCACACTGTGATATGTGACTGGCAGGAGTGAAAAATGGCTCCAACTTTTGGGAAATGTCACTGGCAATATACCTTAAAATTTTAAATAAATATGCTATTTGACAGAATTAGGAATCTATCTTAGAGTCAGAAACTCATCAGTACAGAAGGATATGGATACAAGGATATTTTTATGGTGGTGTTTGTAATAACAAAAACTGGAAAAAAACTCGGAAATGATTGCATGTTTTATGTCATATCCATAATATCAGAGTTCTGGACAACTAATAAATAACCACTCTGCTTTCACTCCCAGATGTGGAACTAATTTGGAAATAAGACCCAGTAAACACATGAGGGAGATGGACACATTACCTTTAGTAACGAAGCTGACTGGCCACAGTAGGTTTCCTGTCTCCCGCTTGAGTGAGACTGACTTGTCCTCTCAGTTCCTGGCACTGCTGAGTGGCTCCATAGACTTTTGGAGGGGTTGGGGTAGAGGTGGGGTGGTCACTCTTTTTTCCCAGGGAGGATGGACAGAGAGTGGAAATAGTCCCTCCACATCTTCCTTCTTAAGGGTTGAAGTGGACATTACCTGAATGTTCTTACATCCCACCCTCCTAGTATGAAATACTAAGCAGTTTTTACAAGTACAAGTTAGCTCAATATGAGTTGACTCAGAAAGATGTCCATCTTTTTAGTTGAGTGAAAAAACAAGTGGCAAGGTAGTTTTTATACCATGGTTATATTAAACTAAAGTAGAAACCTGTGTATATATTTTTGGTTGTTTTTTGCAGTGTAGAGAAAAGTATCTGATCTGCCAAGAAGGAAGGTTGGTGGGTGTGGAAGACTGAGGCGGGGTGAATGAAGAGTTTTTGATTGTGCATCTCTGTATTGTTTAATTTTTTGAGTGGGTGTTTGTTTTATAGTACAATGAAATTAGATGAAAAAGTAAAACTATGTCGCTTCTTATTAGTGACTTCATTTAGATGTAGTTTTACTAAATGTATGGAAGAAAGACCTGACGTTTTTATAGTATGTTTCATTCATTTAGTCCTGGAATATAGGTTTAGTTTGATTAGCTTGTATGGTTTTTGCCCATTCTATATGGACCAATTGGTTTTTCTGTTCCTTTTTTTGTTTGTCTTTTGAGCTAGGGTCCCACTGCTATGTGGTTCAGGCTGGCCTTCAACTGGCTGTGTAACTCAGGATAGCCCTGAACTCAGGTGATCCTCCTGCAGTGTCCTCCTATGTGGTAGGATTGTAGGCATGCACCACCATGACTAGCTTCCCCATTCCTTTTTAAATGATACACTACACTAACCTTTCTTCCCTCCCTCCATCTCTCATCCCCTCCTTTCTTGTCTGGAAGGTTTAATATTCTTAAAATTTTTTTTTTTAGTGTATGTTGTGATACATAACAGTTATAACCATCTTGGTGTATACATGCACACAGCGTATTTTGATCGTTTTTACTCCTTCCCATTCCCATCTCACCTCATCGCTTGTGCAGATCCCTTTCCCATCTTCACAAAGTCTGGCCCCCAGTTTCTTACTTATCTAGATGTGCCCCAAAGCCCCATACTGTCACAGAGGGGCTGGATCTAGAATGTGTGATGCTGGTATCAAGGAGGCAATGCAAGGATTAAGGGTGCGAGTGCTATCTGCCCTAAGGTGGATAACCTGGAGAAGATATAAGGGACACAAAGAGGTTTTTTGCTAGTCGCTTGTTGCTTGCTGCCACACTGCCATCTGCCTTCTGGCTGCCATAGAGTGTTTCTCCTCTGTGGTGCCTCTCTGCTATGCCACCCTGACTTGGACCCAGCCGACTATGGACTGAAATGTCTACAAGCTGTGAGCTAAATAAATAAACCTTTCCTCCTGTAACTTTGGGTGTCAGGTAATTTGTCTCAGTAATGAGAAAACAGTAACGAAGACACCTACCCTCTTTCGCCTTTTTTTATTTTTTATTTTTTTATTTTTATTTTAAAGGTAGTAGAAATACAACAGAACAAGACAGAACAAAGCCAATTGAGACAGTGCAGTGAATTTGGTACAGAACTTCACAGCAGGTTACCGGGATAACAGTAATAGAACCCATAGTAAATCTCATTATCTTCACAATAGTTGTCTAGTTAATTAAGTATAGCAAAACCAAACCAAAGACAGAACATTATAAAATCAATTGAAAGAGAATATTGAATAGAGTAAAGCAAAGAATCATAATGAAACAAAACTGAAAACAACACTTGTTTTCAAAGACAAGATAGAGGAGACCCCCCCCATATTTGCTATGTTGCATACAGTCATCCTGCCAAGAGATGCTCACACCTCTGTCCCCAGTTGCTAACGGGGGTGGGGGGGCAGCAGCGGCGAGATTTGGGATGTTTGATTCAACCCCCGGCTCTGGGATGTTTGATTCCAAGCCTGTGCACCTGTAGGCTCAAGAGACACTACTGGGTTTCCTCCTGGCTCAGGCCGGAGGAAGGCACTTAACAAGAGGGCGGGCGAATTGCCTCTTTTTTTTTTTTTTTTTAATTTGAA
>PVJX010016180.1:0-40928 GCA_004027295.1 Dolichotis patagonum
AAAAAAAAAAAAAAAGGTGTATGCTATCACACACTGTATGACTACAGAGATTATGAATAACCAAAACAATTTTAGATGTCCTTTTATGTTTTCAATGTCCTCCCTTGAGATAATTTTAGAAATAATTCTTAAAGAAGCAAATGCAAAGAAGGCACTCATAGCTCTAGTTTTTCAAAGACTGGACACCACCCTTGTTATATATATTTTTAAAGTTCTAGGACCATTATCTTAACAACTACAAAAACAACTCTGACAATAAAACATAAGCCTAGGACTGAAACAATAGACACAGACACACCTTTTCTGGCTCCAGATAGAGTATTATCTATGAACTAGACTTGAAGAAAGGCTAACACTGTTTGTGAAACTTTTTTTTTTTTGGTAGTGGGGACCGAACTCATGACCTCGCGCTTGCAAGGCAGGCACTGTGCTTCTGAGCCATATCCCCAGCCCTCTGAAAGACATTTTGAACAGGTGGAGTATAAGTAAATACATTACTATCATAACATTACTATCATAACATACATAAGCGACATTAGATGGAAAAATGCACAATATACAGTGCAACATACTGACTGTACACCATAAGTACAATCAAAGTTAACTCCACACACTCATATCCCATCTATAGACAGCCTGGAAGGAAACACAAATACCAACAGTGGTTGAGTGTTAGAGAAGGCTAAGACTAGCTAGAGGTGATTTTGCTGTCATTTCTTGCTTTCATTTTTAAATGATTCTACAATTTCGTCAGGAAGACTAGGTCTGGATCCAGCAAACTGCAACTGTGATATATATCTATGTAAGTACAACAGGAGATCACGGGCCAGCAGGAGAAGGGGGACTGGACATGGGTAATCCAAGGCTCTGGATGAGATCTTGGTGGTTTTTTTTTTTAGATCTTGGTTCTGTATGACCCTGGGGCATTCGTTTCTTCATCTTATTAAATACATGGCTGAATCAGAATAGTGGTTCTTTATCTTTTCTATTCCTATGTGACAAACTCTCCCTAGGAGACAGGGGAAAAACAAAAACAAAGCACATGTTTTAGAAACAATTCCAGAAGGCTTACGGATCCACTCAAGGTTCCTGACCAGGTTAAGAACACTGGTTTAAATACTCTTCCCCAGCTCCAGTTCCGCTACCACAGCAAGGGAAACTATCTTCATTCTTTATATCTATGTAAGGATCTCATACTGCTGCCACCAAGATATGGCACAATCATGAACTTTCTGCCCTAACCAATAGCCACCTCTCAAAAGTGCAACTGAACTCCTCAACTCCTGTCTTCTTAATACATGGCACAGAGCTCTGGCATAGATGAAAGATTCAGTCCAAAGAGAACTCTAGGCTGCTGGTACAAATCCAACTGTGAAAGTCAAGCACAGCAGAGTAAGAGCCATTTCTACAGGTATTGCTGCATCCTGCCATTTCAATTAGAAGCCAGTTTTGATGAAATGGTTACACTAGCCTCAGGATTCTCCAATGCTAGAAAGTAACTATATAAGAAACCGAAAGCCACAAAAGCAGCATTTGGTCAGCAATAAATTACCTGCCAAGAGGCAAGGCTTTCTCTTTTTTTGTTGTTTGTTTTCTGAGACAGGGTGTCACCATTTAGTCTAGATTTGCCTAGAATTCAGTTTGTGCCCCAGGGTAGCCTCAAACTCAGGGATCCTCCTGCCTTGACTATCAAGTGCAGGGATCACATGTGTGTGCTACCAAGCCTGGCTGCAGGCAAGAATTTCTTAAGTTACCTACTCCACAAAGTACCCTGTTCCCTTGTATCTATCATTAGCCATTTCCCCACTCAAAGCCAAGATAATGTTTTCCCCAACCCCAGGAGTCAAACAGGATCGACAGTTTTCAATTCTGAAAATTCTTATATTAAAAATGAAACAAGCTCTACTTCACACATTGAAAACAAAAACACAGAGTGAAACTGCTACAAAATACTAGTACTTTTGACAAATTAGAGGTGAGGGTGGGGGTGTGTTCTGTTGTATCTCAGTCACATCTTAGAGTTTTACTTACCTAATTCTGCTTCTGAAATAAGCAACATCAAACAGCCACAAGGGCTGGGGATATAGCTCAGTGGCATAAATGCCTGCCTGCCAAGCACAAAGTCCTGAGTTCGATTCTCAGTATCCAAAAAAAAAAAAAAAAGCCACAAATCAGAAATGTGCAATTCCCAGGCAGCCCCAGATGGGCCTTCCTTCCTGCCCTAAGGTTTCCCTCTCTGACACTCTCACTGATTACCACAGGGCTAGCTCCTTTCTAGGGACTTGAGCACAGATAATTGTTATCACATGTGCCCAGGATGAGCAAGTTTGGTCTTAAGGATCTTCGAAGAGAGGGCTCCTGGGCTTCTCTGCCTGCCCTGCTGTACTGCCTCTGTTGGAGGACAAGAGTGCCACCACTCTTCATACGCCAACCCTTGGGGACAGAGACCAGAATGCTCTGGGCAGCACTGATCCAGACCAAGTGTGTTGTATCCTTTTGGCCTCACAGACTCAGTCCAAAGCTACAGTTCAGCTTTAAATGCCTCCTGAGTTCATTGATGGCTTTCTGCTATTGCTGATGATCAGTTCTTCCTGAACTATCCTACAACTACCTGTAACAAAAAACAAAACAAAAAACAAAATGGCAGCAAAGGGGATGGTTTAAGTGGATTAATCAGTTTCTTTTTTTTTTTTTTTCCGGTTTCTATTTTTTAAAATAGTTCCACACAATGTCACTTGTGGGCCAGTGAAGAAATGATCCTTGCCACCCACAGGCTACACCAAAGTAAGCTGTTGTTTTTGGGGGGATGCTGGGAACTGAACCCAGGGCTTCCTGTATACTAAGCATGTGCTTTAGCACTGAGCTACCCCCAGGCCCCAAACAGACACTGAACTGTACAAAAAGTTTGGAGTTAACTAGCAACAAGTCTGAAAATTTGGTTACGTATGTAGGTACAAAGCTGGTTCATTAAATCCCTATTCTGGCCCTCCACCCAGTGCATTTCAACTAAGGCATCATCCACTTCCTTCTTGACATTTATCAAGCACTTAAATAGGTACTGCGCACCTGCTCCTTGGAGGTGCTTCCCCTTGTCAGCCTCTTGGTCCTGGGCTCCATTGCTAGAGCCCTTACAACTTTCTACAACCTCTGGCCCTCCCTTTTCCTCACTCATTTCATCCTCCAGAGGTTCTGGGGTTTCCTCCTGGGACAACAGCTCCTGGGTTGGACAGTGACCCCCAACAGTGGCAGACTCCTCTTCCCGCAGAGGAGGGCTACACACAACACTCTCCTGGGGGGCCAGGGCCACATCTTGGCTACTGCCCGACTCTTTAGGGGTGGCCTTTTTCTCCTCCAAGGCCTGGATGACATCCTCAGGAGCTCGAGGCACCTCCCGCAGCTGTCTCACTCGTTCTCTTTTCTTCCTTCTTAAATGAATCCAGGAGTTTTCTATGGCTGTCAGGAAAAGGCTAATTTCCTCTTTTCCACAGGGAACTCGTTTATGTTGGACCTATGTGGAAAAAAAAAAGAGTTTCATAGATAATTGTTTTTCCTTTTTTACTAAATTCCCTTTAAAAAAAAAAGAGAGCGAAAGAGAGACAGGCAGGGAGAAAAGGAAAAAAAAAATAAGAGATAAAAAAAGAAGCACAATGTGCTTCACCAGGTACCTTTAGGTCGGTGAGAATTTTTTCTATCCATGTTGTCACAACCACTATGCCTTCTGCTGTCTCAGAGCCCAAAGATGATGCTTTGAGGGATAACTCTTTCATCACAGACTCCAGCACTACAAATGTAATGGGTTTCCTTGGCTTCTCTAATTTTCTTCGCTTATTTGGTGGTGACTGAAAGAAAAAAGAAGTCATAGAGAAGAGAAAGAAGTTATGTAAATAAAAAAATCCCATGCCTTGTAACAGACTCATCTAGGGAAATTTTTACAACTTCTGCTACCAATCACAGAGCACTAAAAATATAAAGGCATTTGCACATTATTTACAGAACTTAAAGCAACCCTGCAAGATACTTTTACCATGTCCTCATTTTACAAAAGGGAAAACTAAGATATAGACACTTCAAGATCACATAGCTACACACTTTGAGGTCAACAACAGGGTTGAGATTAGGACCTGAAACTCAAGTTCTTTCCAAATATACCACCCTGCCTCTGTCTCAGCTATCAGTACCAAAATCTTCCAATTGCTGAATGTCCTTATCTGTCTATTGTGTCCAAAGCAGGCCTATACAATAATCTAGTTCATGAGAACTCAAAGATCCTGCTGAATCTTGGCTGAGTGAGTACCCAGAGGACACAATACTGATGAGAACAGTCGATTTGAAAACAGGTGCCATGAAAATACAGACTGTTGTGGTCCAATCTATCTCAAGTTTGGAAGGTGAATTGCACCCAGCCCACTAGAGGGACTCAAGTTCCATTTGAAAAGCTAAATGGTAACACTGTACTATAATTTATTTCTTTAAAGTAAAAATTTTCTGAATTTTATCTGTTTAAAAAAGTGACTAAATTCACATACATCATATTTTAAAAGACAGTTGTACTTGTTGGTAAAATTAAAACTTGAAAATTAAGACAATGCTAAGGTTGGGGCAAACTGAGCTGGCAAGAATAAAAAGGAAAAAAGACTCAACAAGAGAAAATATTAGTCAAGGGTGAAGGTTTGGGATTAGAGGAATCCCTCACACCTGCAGCTGCTAGCCTCACTTGTGCCTGGAACACTAAGAGAGCACATGCACGTGCTTAGAAGCTCCAATTACTTGGTGAGGCCTTGTAAGAATTGAGCAGCAGCCTCACACACAGAATAAAATAGCCAGTTTGTTCTAGTCTAAGAAACTTTTAAAGTAACGGCATAAACAATTTTTCTTTAAAAACAATCTACATTTTCTCCTCATATTCTCTCTCTCTCTGCAGTGTTGAGAATGGAACTCAGGCCTCATGTCTCACGTATGCAAGGCAAACATTATACCACTGAGCTGTATCTGCAACTGTACATGTCCTCTGTACCAGAAATTAACCAACAATAACAATAACAACAAAAACAAAAAAACTGAAGAATGCTAGAGCACAAACTTAGAAGACTAAAACCAAAGGATGTATATGTAAGAATCTGCTTACACACAGCTCAAGAACTGAATAGTGAACTCTTTTGGGGGGGTACCGGGGATCGAACTCATGACCTTGCGCTTGCCAGGCAGGTGCTTAAGCCACTGAGCTAAATCCCTGGCCCAATAGTGAACTCTTAAGACTTGTCTGAGCCTAAACTTGTGCAATTATGCTTCAGAAAAGATGAGACAAATTCATATTGACATTATGACAGCAATATTATAATTACTCAATCACCCAACATAAAAGACATAATTCCTATAATCTACCGAGTACCTAACACTTTGCATTATGGAGCTTGAAATAAGATTTATACTAAGCTGGAAAGAAAGCAAGGTGGTGGTATGGGTGAGGAGAGGTGAGGAAATCAACTTCTCCACTCCACTTCCTAACATTCAAGGCTGTTACTATGGACAGCTTGCTGGAACAGGGCCACTGCTATCAGCCCATCAAGCACACCAAAGGCCACCTTTAGGTATGACAACAAGGACAGCATGTCACTAGCTCTTTTTATACCTCTTCCTACATATTATAATAATTTGTGCTTGCAAATTTGAACCAGCAAAGTGAAGCTATTATTACCCTTTCTCACTCGTCATGCTAGAGATGGAGTGTAATCCTATTTCCCCCAAAAGTCAGAATGGATTTTTCATCATTTCTAGAAATTAAAAAAAGTGCATTTTCACCAAACCTATTAAGACTTCTATCAAAGATACGCTTTCAGAGTGATGAAGGAGAAGGCTGGGGATGTAGCTCAGCAGCACAGTGCCTGCCTACGAGTGCAAGGTCCTGAGTTCAATTCCTGATACCAAAAGGAAAAAAAAAGAATCAAACTGATGAGGGAATCACAAGGAAACAGACAGTTCATTATCTTGCTTCCTTGAAACTAAAATGCAAAATTCCCTAATTCAAAAGTGGCTCCTTCATCTTACATCCTGGCCCCCAAGTTTACCATGCACAATCAACAAATGTGGCTTTTTTGGGGAGGTGCTGGCAATGGAACTCAGGTCCTTGCAAATACTAAGCACATGCTCTATCATCAAGTTACCCCCCCAGCCCCAACATATGGAATATTTTTAAGATTTCTAATGAGCTGTGTCAATATATACATAACTGTACATACCCTTAGGATGGTTCTGAACTTAGTTTTACTCTACTATAGAAACCAGTCATTCAAGAGGCAGATAATTTATACTCTAAAAATTCTTCAGTTAAGGTTTTTAAATGATTAAATGTTAACTTAAGTATGGCCTGTAGCAAGCACACCAGTTGCCCTCTTGTTTACATTGGAAATTCCATGTAGGCAGGGTAAATGCAAGATTAGGTTTTACATCATCAATAATTACAGTCAACGACCAGGTGTGGTAACACAGGCCTGTAATCCCAGCACTCAGGAGACTAAGGCAGGAGGATCACTGTGAGTTCAAGGCCAGCCTGGGCTGTATAGTGAGTTTGAGGCCAGTCTGAACTACACAGCAAGATACTATCTCAAAAATAAATACATAAATAAATAAAACTATAGTCAACCATACAGTATTAGGTCATTTTATGTGGTGCCACAAATACTAGGTAAAAGCTGGTTTTCCCCAGTTAAAATGATTTTATATTGCTAATATGCTTGTAATTTCAAACCACAAATACTTTATGGGGTTATATTTATTTTGGTTTTGGTGGTAGAGATCAAACCCAGAGCCCTGTACATACAGCATCCAAAATTACAAAGTAAAAGAAGTCTGGTGAGGAGCTGCAGATCATATAGGGAATATGGGTTCTGTGTCTTTTAAATTGCAATGAGTCAATGAATGATAACCAACAGGTAGGCAGTTTAATGCTTTAATGCTTAAAACACATTAAAGCCATAGATGGGGTGAAAAACAGTTACTTAATGTTAAAATATATTTTACTTAGCAGAACAGTCTATGATTTTTTTCAAATCTTAAATTTCTACATCTCAGTGATGCTGAGGAGGCAGCTCAGTGGTACAGTACTTGCATAGCAAGGACAAGACTCTAGGTTCAATCCCTAGCATTGCATAAGAATAAAATAAACTAAATCTTAGAGTAAACAGTCAAGAGACTTTCAAGTGAGGTGTAAGCTGACATAAACCAGTGATACGTGAGCTGTATTGCCAAAGCTCTGCTGAGACGTGCAATGAAGCTGCAGGCAGCAGCAAGTAATTGTATTCTCCCTGTTAGCCTTAGGAAGAGAAGACAGTCACTTACTAAATAGCCACTGAGCACAAAGCCATGGCCTTCTTGTTTTGGAAAGCAGTTTTCACAACGGCCTTGAGGGGAAAACGGTGCTCAGGGCCACTGCACTGGGGCCTCCACTGCTCTGCCACCCTCTGAATGGCTGCTCCCCCAGGTTCTCCTTCCTTCGAATTATCTTGGTATTGATGACATGACTTGAAGAAACAGCCTACGTGCCAACACCAGCACCAGGTAGGGACACAGATAGGTGGTGCACTAGGGAGCCAACCCTGATCAGCCCTCCTGCGGAGAACTACCTTGCTGCCTAAGGGCAGAGCTTTCTTAGCAACACCCAGTAGACTTTTTGTTATCTTAATCTGATGAGTTACTGTTTAGAATGCCCCCAAATCATCTCTGGAATATATGTAAAAACAGTAAACAGTTCAAAAAGCAAAGGAAAGTCAAATACCACATTTTATAACATGTTGGATTTAGAAAAGACGACATGAAAGTAGAAGGGAGACTATTATTAGACAAGAGAAAGGGATACAAATAAGGCTCCGTGAAGGGGATGTGAGAGGATAACAGGTGGATGGGAAAAGTTGTTTACATCTTTAAGAGATCATGATGTTGATGTGAATTTATTGTGGTGAAAGTGTCCACTATATTAAATAAAACAGCAGGTTATAAAACAATTTTGTATTTTAAAAAACGTATCAATGTATAACGATATCAAGACACTGTCTAGAATGGTATTAAGTAACTGTCTTCATCTGTTTATGGGACTAAGACGCCTGGCACATTTTTCTTGCTGTTTAAGAGTATTTGACTAGTGCTATTATAAGATGTTTCTAAGTAGAGGATATTAAGCACTCTTCAAGTGCGGGAGCTATATCCCTGGCCCCTGACATTTTGACTTTTTAAAAAAGGCTTCCAAGAGCCAGGGATGTAGCTCACAGGCACAGCACCTGCCTGGTAAGCACAAGGTCCTAAAGTCAATTCCCGGAACAACAACAACAAAAGGCTTTCAAAAATATATCTGAACAGAGATAGAATTATAGCAACTGAAACTATCTAAAATTCATAAACCAAGACATAAATATAAACATAATATTTTATCTACTGTTACCTAACAGCACTTTCTGTGACAATGAAGATGTTCCCGGGCCAGGGATTTAGCTCAGTGGCTTAAGCACCTGCCTGGCAAGCGCGAGGTCATGAGTTAGATCCCTGGTACCCAAAAAAAAAAAAAAAGATGTTCCCTATCTGCACTGTCTGATGTAGTAATCTAGCCACATGTGGCAATTAAGCATTTGAAATACAGCAAATGAGGGCTGGGGATTTAGCTCAGCGGCATAAGCGCCTGCCTTCTAAGTGTGCAGTTGTGAGTTTGATCCCCGGCACCAAAAAAAAAAAAAAACAAAAAAACAGCAAATGAGACCGAGAAACTAAATTTTGGTTTTTATTTTTTTTAAAACCATGCTGTGCATTAAACCAAGGGTCTCGTACATGTTAGGCAAGTGATCTTACCACTGAGTTATACCCCTCCTTTTAATTTTATTTTGAGACAGGGTCTCACTAAATTGCCCAGGCTGGCCTGAAGCTTCATCCTCCTGCCTCAATCTGTCAATTTTATTCACTCTTAATTCACAAGGTGTAACGCATGGTCATTGGCTCTCACACTGGACAGCACAGATGAAGAAGCATGGAAGGAGTTGTCATGAAACAGAGAAGCCACTTAAGTTTCTCTCTGGGGAGAGGGGCAGTGTGAAGCTGCTTTTCATATAAAATCTTCTGCACTGTGTGATATGTAACTTTCTGTATATATTACTTGGATAAAAATAAAGGGCGGGGGATATAGCTCAGTAGAATGTATGCCTAGCATGCACAAGGCCCCAGGTTCAATCCTCAATATTACAACAAAATTATTTATATTTAATTTTAGAAGAGATAGCCAGGCATGGTGGCTCACACCTATAATCCCAGCACTCAGGAGGCTGAGGCAGGAGGATTGCTATGAGTTTGAGACCAGCCTGGGCCACACAGAGTTGAAGGCAGCTTGAACTACACAGTGAGATCTGGTCGCAAATAAAAACAAAACAAAACAAAACAAAACAAAACAAAACAAAACACACACATACACATACACACATACAAAATGAGGAAACCTTGAAAAAAGAAAACTGGTAACAGTGATTATAATAGGATGGTAAGTTTACATTGATTTTTCTTTCTTCCTTAAAAAAAAAAAAGCCTTGAAGGAAAAGGGGTAGCAAAAAGGGAGAAGAAATTATAGTTCAGATATCTGTTTGGCAAATAGTTTCTACATGCCAACTTCTACATACTGCTCAAAAGAATGGTAGGATAACAAAAGAATGTATAGTTCCTACTCTTATGGAACTTACAAATTAACAGGTCAATCAAAATGTCTACAGCATGTACTATAAATCAGGGTAACTTTTAAGTAAATTTTTGCATAAATCAGTATGTCTGTAGTCAATGGATTGCCATCTTAAAGTAAACACCTTGGAGAACTATTTACCACAATACTTTAAGAAGCCATGCAATAGTTTTTTGTGTTTTTTTTTTTGTATTGGGGACCAAACTCACAACCTTGTGCTAACCAGGCAAGCACTTGAACCGCTAAGTTAAATCCCCAGCCCCTCATGCAATAGTTTTAATAGAGTCCAGCTATTAAAAACAAGGGAATTTAGCTCAGTGGCATAAGCATCTGCCTGACAAGCATGAGGTAGTGAGTTCGATACCTGGTACAAAAAGAAGAGAATCAGAATCAGGCATAGTAGCTCACATCTACATAATTCCAGCTCTTGGGAGGCTGAGGCAAGAGGATCTCTACAAATTCAAGGCCAGCCTGGGCCACATAGTGAGTTCAAGGCCAGCCTGAACTACATAGCCAGACCCTGTCTCAAACCAACCAACCAATCATTTTTCAAAGCACAAAAACACTCCATCTTGGATGACATTCAAAATAAACATAAAAAAATAAAATAAACTACTCAGGCCAAGTGTGGTGGGATACATCTGTAATCCCACAACTCTGGACTAAGGGGCTAAGGCAAGAGGATTATAAGTTTCAGTCCAGCACAAGCAGCTTTGCAAAACTCATCTCTAATTAAAAAATAAAAAAGGTTTCAGTAATTCCATGAGAAGGCCCTCAGTTAAAACCCCAGAATTAAAAAGAGCAGCTTCTTTATTTCTTTATTTATTTAGGTACCAAGGATGGAACTCACAACATCGCACTTGCCAGGCAGATGCTTATGCCACTGAGCTATATCCCCAGCCCTCTGAAAGCAATTTAAACTGGCTAGGTATGGTGGCACATGCCTGTAATCCCAGCACTCAGGAGGCTGAGGCAGGAGAACTGCCATAAGTTCAAGGCCAGCCTGGGTTACATGATGTGTTCAAGGCCAACCTGAACTGCACAGCAAGAACATGTCTTTAAATAAACAAATAAATAAATAATAAAAAATAAGATGAAAGCAATTTAACAAAATTCTGAGCTCCCAAGAAAAACTCCTTTAGGAATTAAAAACAAAAACTAAAAACCTAGAAGCAGTAACCAAAATAAAATGCTTATGAACCTGATGACTGATAAAAGATCAATAGTGGTCAAAATGAGAGTGAAGCTCAAAATTTCAACCTGATGTCTGCCCCTAGCTGGCAACCGTGGGGCGCCTACTTGAATCCCTCAGCTATCTGGAACTGGCTCAAAAACCTGTGGAGCAGTAAGTAGAACAATGTCAGGAGACCCCTATCTGACACCCACAAAGTCACCTCATTAATTTGATCCCTCCCCTCCATCTGGTCTCTAAAAAGGCTTCTGGTTATTGTTCCCTAGATAGGAAAAGCCCAGACTAATGGAAAATGCCTTGAACACAGGGGAATAGTTCATTAAACCAGAATTCCTCGGCAATGCTCATACCAAGCGCATACAATTTACTTACTAGAGCCAAAACCCCCCATATTTTTAACATGTCAAACTTCCTTAAAGCAACAAAGCAAAGCTAAAACAATGCCTGGAACAATTAGAGAACTGGGACAAAGAGGCTTTCCTCTTTGTTAGAACCCTGTAAAGACCAATCCTTGCAATATGCTTCCTATATTCATCATCAGCCAGAAATGATGGTACAAAAATTCCATCAACACTAGGACCTGTATTTTTGTTGCTTAAATAAATCCAGGCAATGGCAATGGGCTTAGTGTAGGCCCTTGAATTATCTGTGAATTAAAATTTTTCAGCATTCAGCACCAACAGGCCTGAGAGAAGTGAAAACATAAGTTGCTATAGTAACTTGCACATTTACCCTAAAATGGCAAGGGTGGGGGTGGGGAAGTAGGGCAATATTTCTGCTTAACTAGTTCTATTCCTTGGTTGCCTCTCATCTAAAACAGTATCTTTTCCTTCCCTATCCCAACAGGAGCAAAATGAGGGGTGAGGGGGCCAGGTGAGCTTTTCAAAAAAGCAGAGCATGGGAAAGGTCTAGGTAGACGGAAGAGGAACCTAACAAAAAAGCCAAACCCACATCTTCCCAGCCTCACAAGTAAGATGGGACTACCCTCAGGGAAAGCAGCTGCTGATCAAGGGCACCAGTGCTAAGAAACTGTTGCTGGGTTACTACAAATCAGAAATTGCCATTTTCGCCTAGTGGTTTAAGGGCAACTAATGGAACACTTGGGAACACATTAACAGCTTGAGGGTGGCAATCGTGGTGGGGAAGGAGAAATACTCTAGCATGGGGAAAATCTGAGGCCCCTAGCCAGAGGCATTCCTTCCTGGTTAGAAACTATGAACGTGACTATAGGATGCACTAGAAGACAGGAGAGAGGCTAAGGGATTCCTTTTCAGAATAAGCTGATCTTGCTCACATGGAAACATAGCTCTTTGACGTCTGGCTGTTTGATGGCTACTAATCCAAGAAGCTAAGGGCAACTGGTCTGAGCTGGTGTGCACAGTGCCAGAGCTCATTATCAGCTCTTTCAGCTGCAGTGTCAACAACAAAGGTGGGAAGCAGGCTAAGCAAAAAGCATTTGGAACCAGGTGCTGCTCTATTTTTCTGCAGCTGTTCATGTCTGCACAGGGATAATGCAGGGCATTACTAACAATTTTAACCATCTGGTATGAAGGTCCTAGCATTCGCAAAAATAATAGAAAGGGGGTCAAAAAAGCAGAGGTTTTTTTTTTCCTCTTTTCTTTTTTGGTGTTTTGAGACAGGATCTTGCTATGCAGTTCAGGTTGTCCTTGAACTCTCTACGTGGCACAGGCTGCCCACCTCAGCCTCCCAAGGGCTGGGATTATAGGTGTGGCTTCACACACTAACTTCTAAGTACCCCACTGCACCATCCAGGGGTGAGCCTAAGCTCCCATGGGAACTATTCAAATGGAGGGGGAACTTCAATCTAGCAGCCCACCTTGTAGCGTGCAGGAGAATAGGCTCAGTCTCTAATTTGAGCTCATGTTTTCAGAAATAAGGCAGTGGCTGCAAGTTGTACCCTGGTGCTTCCACGCATCTCTACTCCTCGTTCTATGGGGAGCAGGGAGAGAGACACGGCAGCATCCAAGGTGGCTGTAGAAACCAAGAACTACCAAGACGGAGGAAGAACAGCTCTCAAAACAAGCCTGGTATATGGAGTGGGAATGAGAACTTGCAGGTGCAGGTCCCACGCCTCCAGGAATACTGTGGGAAGAACACATGCGGAGCAGCTGTGCATAAACTTACAGCGGGTGGCCTTACACAACTAAAAAGTCTGCCAGATGTGGTATACATGCCTGTAATCCAGAGCTATGCAAAAATACACACACACACACACACACACACACACACACACACACACACAGAGCCACTCAGGGAGGAAAATGTGAGAACAGAGATGCTGTTCTCTTGCCGTTTCCTAGCACAGCCCAGAAAACTATTCAGCCTGGCTGGAAAGCTCCACAACCCTCATGGTCAGTCTTCCAGGATTGGGTCTTATTTACTCCCTCGCCCTCTGTTCTTGCTCCTGGCAACCATTAGTATGCTTATCTGTCTATTTTATCATTTACAAAATGTGTTTTTGGGGGGGGGGTACTAGGAATTGAACTCATGACCTTGTGCTTGCCAGCAGGCGCTTATGCTGCTGAGCTATATCCCTGACCTCCTCTGTATTATTTACAACAACTTTCCATTTTTCTTGAGGACACACCTCTGGGAAATGGGACAATACAGATTTAGTTCATTTGTGACCTCATAAAACCCACTATTTGCTGGCATTTAAAGAAGCCAAACAAAGGCTCTACTTACTGGTACTGTGACATCATCATAAAAACTCCAAGCTAAGGCCCATCTCATTGTCCGACCTTGACAGAACTCAGTGAAGGTGACTTTAGGAACCTGAAACCAACAAATACAGTATCTCATTAAACTGAAGTCAGGCTGATATTTCTGGCTCCTGGCTCCTATTAAGTTTTTCCTCCTATAAAACATTAAAGAGAATTTATAAATCTAACTTGAAAGTTCAAAAAGCAGAAATACCTCAAACTGCTCTTTGGAGAATCATAAAACGATTCAACTTATTTTTGTCTTTCTTTTTAATAAAGAGAGCTAACCAAAGCCTGGATAAACACAGCTATGGAATCTATCACATTTTAGGAAAGAAAAGGAACCACACTTTGTTGCTTTTACAATCTTACCAAAAATAGTGTTTGGTAAATAGGATAAGTAGAATGTCTATGAGAAAACAGTAATCAGAAACTTGGTTTCTGCTCAGTGATAGAGAACTTGAGAGACAGACAGAGAGACAGACAGACAGAGAGGCAGAGACAGACAGAGACAGACACAGGGCTGGGGATATAGCTCAGAACCCGCCTGGCAAGCACAAGGTCCTGAGTTCAATTCCTAGTACTAAAAAAAAAAAAAAAGAAAAAAAAAAAAAAAGAGACAGACAGACAGACAGACACAGAAAAAGAGAAACACAAACTTCATTTTTTCCATTGATCCTCTCCACTGAAAGGCATTGCCTACTCGTGCCAAATACCACACATTGGGAGGGAGGTATACAAGGAGGATTTATTTTCAATCTGTCTTTTAAAACAGGATCATGGGGCAAATGGTATGGAGAGTTAGCCTGTTGGGAAGTATAGTAAACTGCAGCAGTTTTGTGTTTCTAGCTGATTTTAAACTAGCTGTGTGGCCTAGAGCAAGACCCTTAACCTCTCTAGTGTTTAGTTTCTGTATTTATGAAAAGTCGGAAGTGAGGTCTGTGCAGACATCACAATTCTGAGAGTTGTTTTGTTTTGTTTTTGGTTTTTTGACACAAGGTCTTACTATGGTATGTAGTTTAGGTTGGCCTTGAATTCTGTAACCCAGGCTGGCTTGAAACTCACAAAAATCTTCCTGACTTGGCCTCCCACCTACTGGGATTACAGGTATATGCCACCACACCTGGCTGACTTCAGATTTTTGATTTCTAGTATCTTTCTCGCATGTTACTCATCCTGTTTCTTCCTGTCTTCTTTCTGTTACAATTTTTATATATCTTAATAACATATAAAAAGTCTCTCTTAGCCCTAAAGTTACAGGTTTGTTTGAGACAGGGTTTCTCTATGGTATGTAGTTCAGGCTGGCCTTGAACTCACCATATAGCTCAGGCTGGTCTCAAACTTGAGGCAATTCTCCTGCCTCAGCCTTCCAAGTATTGAGATCACCACCAAGCCCAGGTACAAAATTATTTATTTATTTATTTATTTGCATATGTGTGAGTTGCTGAGAATTGAATCCAGGGCCTCCAACGTAGAATTTTTTAAAAACAAAAAACACATTGGGCCAGGGTTTTAGCTCAGTGGCGTAAGTGCCTGCTTGGCAAACGCAAGGTCGTGAGTTTGATCCTCCGGCACCAAAAAAATAAATAAATAAATAAAATAAAATAAAATAAAATAAAATAAAATAAATTGTGGTTTTATATGAATTTTTCATTTCATGTTTTTCTAGGAATTTGTTTTGTCTTGCTTTGTTTTGTTTTTCCTTCTAATACAGAAAGGATAGATACACATGTAGAGACTCATGCATGTGTAGAACTTATAAACAGTCTATGACAACTGATTATATAATGCATGATGAAATGAACTACTTTGAAGAAAAACAGACACTACCGTACCCAGTGCTAATTCCATAGCGTCATAATCTGAAATCTAGCACTACTATTATTCTTTGTTCAGAGTGATTTTAATCTGTTTTGTTTTGTTTAATTTCAACATACTGGAAGGTATGGACAACTATTTTGAAGAGAATGAGAGACACTATGACAGCCAGAGTTGACTTCCCTTATTGTCTTGTCTTAAAGACCTAAAACGCCTTCATCATCCTATTTGGATCAGTTTTGTACTATGTTGTTTTGTATGAATTCACTATATGTGAAGATACGGACAACTATGTGGAAGAAAACAAGAGACAATATGATAGATAGTGAAGATCTCTGGTTGTCTTGCTTTGAAATTATGTCTCTTACATTGCTTTCTTATGTTCTGTTTTGTTCTCTTTTGTTGTGTTTAATTTTACCCTCTTTAAAATAAAAAGTAAAAATGAAAAACAGTACAAAAATGAAAACCAAACACTATATTCAGAATTCTGAGGTATAAAGAAAAATTCTATACTCAAACTGTTATCAAGTTATCGTATCAGCTAGGCATGGTGTCACATGCCTATAATTCTTTTTTTTTTTTGGTACCGGGGATTGAACTCATGACCTTGCGCTTGCCAGGCAGGTGCTTAAGCCACTAAGCTAAATCCCCAGCCCTGCATGCCTATAAATCTAACACTCAGGTGGCTAAGGTGGGAGGACTGCCACAAGTCTGAGGCCTGCCTGGGCTACACAGTGAATTCAAGGCTAGCCTGAACTACATAGCGAAACCCTGTCTCAAAAAACAAAAACTAAACAAACAAACAAAAAAAAAACACAAAAAGCAAAAATTAGTCACCATGACAGCGATAATGACCAAGTCTTACCCCTTGAATGCGAAGCTCTTCCTTCAGAGGAGCCAGGCTGCATTTCTTTCCCAGCATGCAGCTGTACCACCTAGGAAAGAAATCAGGCAAATGAATCCTTTACGTGGTGACAGTTCAAAAAACAGCTTTACTCAGTCAGCTAGACATAGTGGTAGATACTTCTAATCTCTGTAATATGGAAGACTTAGAGTATCACATTCAAGCCCAGCCTGGACTGTTTTGCAGTTTAGTGATACTCTCTCTTAAAAAAATTTAAATTAGTATCACTCAAGTGAACAAAATCAGAACAGTAGCAAAAAAATACTAAGTTAAGTCAAAAGTGATAATAACAAGAACTCTATATAATGTATTTAGACAAAAACTGAATCTAGTAATAGGAAACAAGCCCAAAGCAACTTACAAGAACAAAATTCCATTTAGCCTGGCTAATCCTCCAGGGCTGCAAATATTTGGAAAGAGAATAAAGGAGACAGGTCTTATCTGTCATCCTCAGAATGAAGGCCATTTAGCTTTAGGATAGAAGTTAGTTAATAAATGACAACAACCACCACAAAAAAAATGTACAAACAATTCAAAAAAATGTACAAAGAATCTAAAAATCTGCCTGTATTGGTATTGTGTCCTGACTTACAAATGATTTTATTATGCTTTGAAGTGATAATGAAATCAATTTATCTTATAGTAAATACAAATCCAGAAAAATGAGTGTGAAGATGAGTTGAACTGCTGGAAGTTAAAGGAACAAAATCTACTCCTTCAAATCATTTTAAAGTTTGCAAAATGTAAAATTTACATAGGGATTCTGCTTCAACCAGTGAAGGACTAAGTTGTTCAGGAATCACCCTTCTACCATAAACAACTAGGAAACAGAATAAAATATATGAAACAACCATTTTTCCTGGCCCTGGGTTCAATCAGTTGTGAAGAGGAGACAGAGAGAGAGAGAGAGAGAGAGAGAGAGAGAGAGACAGACAGAGAGACAGAGAAAGACAGAGAGGGACAGAGACAGACAGACAGACAGAGAGACAGAAAGAGGGAAGGAGAGAGGACATCATCACAGATCCTACAGACATTAAAAGGGTAAGAAGAAAATACAAACACTTTTACTGATAAATTTCACAACTAAATGAAACAAATTATTTGAAAAATATTACCAAACTTATGCAGAAAGAAATAGGTAAAGAGTTCTATGTCAATTAAATTTATATTAAAAGCCTTTCCAGACCACGTCATTGCATTGGTGAATTCTGGTAAACATTTAAGGAAGAAACAATATTGAGTCTATATAAATTAGCCCAAAAACTTTAAGAGGAACAAATCCTTTCTAATTCATTCTATAAGACTAACATTACTCTGCCAAAGACACTAAAAACGCTAAGGACTAGCAGTCTTCAGGAACACAGATATAAAACCCTTAAAGGGAGAGAGGAAGGAAAGATACTAGTGAAGGGCACAAAGCTTCATGAAGAACAAGTTTTAGTGACATACTACATGGTAAGGTTGACTAGAGTTAGTAATAATGCACTGTGTATTTCAAAATTAAACCAATGGAAGATGGCAGGGTAGCTCAGTGGTAGAGCATATGCCAAAGCATAGGCAATGCCTTGGGCTCAATCCCAAGTTCTGAAAACAAAACAAAACATAACAAAAGGGCCAAGCACAGTAGCATGTATCTATAACTCCACCTACTAGTGAGACTGAGGCAGGAAGATCATATGAGCCCAGAAGTCTGGAACCATCCTCGACAATATATAGAGATTACTTTGTTGATTCTTGCTTGAGTTAATTACACCTTTCCTTTTAAGCTAACATTCCTGAAACTGGCTATACACACGCAAAAGATTGAACCTAGACTCATATCTCTCACCATAAATTAAACTAAAATCAAAATGGCTCAAAGATCTAAATATTAAAACAATCTGCTAGAAGATAAAATAGGTAAAACTCAATGACATAGGAGTAGGCAAAGACTTTCTGAACAGAACACCAATTCTAGAAGAGATAATGCAAACAATCAACAAATGGGGTATCAGATAAAAACTTTTACAGCAAAGGAAACAACCAACAGAGTGAAATGACAGTATACACAATGGGAAAAGGTTTTGCCAGCTATTCCTTAGACAGAGGCTAATATCTATACAATATTAAGAACTCAAAAGAATTAGCCCCTCCCCCAACTAAAAGAACCAATCAAAAAGGAGCAACTGAAATGAACAGACACTTCTCAGAACAAATACAAATGGCCAGTAAACACATGAAAAAAATGCTCAGTATCTCTGGCCATTAAGGAAAGATAAATTATGCCTGGCATGGTGGTACATGCCTGTAATCCCAACACTTGGGAGACTGAGGTAGGAGGATTGCCATGATTTTGAAGACAGCCCAAGTTACATAAGTGAGTTCAAAGTCAGCCTGTGCTATACAGCAAGACCCTGTCTCAGAAACAAATCAAAAAAAGGCAAATTAAAACACTGAGATTCCATAGTATCCCAGAAGGAATGGCTGTATTGTATTCAATAAATCAAATAATAACAAATGCTGGCAAAGCTGTGAAGAAAAAGGAACCCTTATACATTGTTGGTAGAAATGTAAACTAGCACAGCCACTATGGAAATTTATATGAAGAGTCCTCAAAAAACTAAAACTAGAAATTCTATTCAACCTAGCTACTTCCCTTTTTTCCTAAGAGTTAAAAATACCACGTTACAATGATACATGCATACCCATGTATTCACAGCAGCACAATTAGGCCAAATCCTGCAAGTGGCCTATATGTCCATCAATGAATGGATTTTAAAAAATGGATTTATACACAATGTAGTACTACTCTGTCATAAAGAAGGATAAATTTGAGTCATCAGTAGGAAAATGGATGCACCTCAAGACTATAATGCTAAGTGAAATAAATCAGACACACAAGCTTAAATATTGCATGATTTCGCTTAGATAAGAAACCCAAAATAAAATAAAGAGCAGACCAAGGATATAGCTCAGAGGCACAGCACATGCCTGGTAAGCGCAAGGTTCTGTTAGATTCCCAGTATTAAAAAAAAAAAAAAACAGATAATGAAGCTGCACATAGTGGTGTACAGCTGTAATTCCAGGACCCTGGAAGCTGAGACAGGAGGACTGCTGCAGGTTCAAGGCCTGCAGGGGCTACACAATGAGTTCAGCAAAAGCCTGAACTACAAAGTAAGACCTTGTCTTAAAAAAACAAAACAAAACAAAACAACCAAAGGGGTCAGACTCAGCTCATCTGTTCAAGCACTTGCTTGGTAAACTCAAGGTCCTGAATTGAATCCCACAAAAAAACAAACCAAAACAATGGAACAGATAATAGGAAGCAGGGATTAGATCTTCTGCAAATGGGAAGGGAATCAAGTGTTGGAAGGAGGGGAAAGGGGGAAGGTGAATGAAAAAGGAATTGTTATATACAGGTAGGTACCAATTTCCCCTGAGGAATATAATATTTATGTACTACAAGCACAGTAATAAATTTTTTTAAACTAGCATTCCTGAACAGATTAAGATCATAGCCACCAGAAGCAAAGAAACGGTCTTTAAAAAATGAAGTAGATAAAGGAAACCAGATATTTAGGTAAGGCTAGTAATAGTTAAATATGTCACTGACACATGCCATAAACTTAAGAGTTATTTTTTTAAATCTAACCTCAAAACTGAACTGCATTGCAGTTTTTTAATGATTTAATTTAATCAAGATGCTTACTGTTTTCTCCAAGTTATATTTCTTCCTGAAAAAACAGAAGTCACTGGATATGTTAAGAATCCTGTTTTAGCTTCGCATTTAACAGTGCTTACCTACTAGATCCTTGCTACTCTCAGCAGGCATCTTGTGACAGCTCATCAAAATGCAAGTAGGAAAAGGAGCCAAAAGCAGCCCTCCTTACCCAAGAGACACTGAACCCATTATGCTATTTTAATGATGAGAGGAGTCATTACAGTATTTAGGAATTCCTCTGAGATGGTAAGTTTCAAGAAAAATTATTTTGAAATAATTTCAAACCTACAAGAAGAGTTCTAAGATTAATGCAAAAGACTCCAGGATATGCTTCATCCAGATGATGCACCAATTAACATGTTCCCCCATTTACTTCTTTACGTGTTTTCTTAAACTGAGAGTTAACTACAGGTATCACCTCACTCCTTCAGCCCTAATGCTTTGGCATGTACATTTTACAGGCAAGGATATCCTGTTGGTAACCACAGAACAACTGGGCAACTGAGAAAATGTAATATTCATATACTCTGTATTCAGATTACCTCTATTTTTTGCCCTGAGTGCAAGATCCAATCTAGGATAGTACAATTCAATACACATATTTGTCTCTTCCGTTTCCCTCTATCTGGTATAGTTCCTTTGTGCCTTTAGTTTTGTTTCGTGAGACAAGGTCTCACTATATAATTCAAACTGGCCTTGAACTCACTATGCAGTCCAGTAGGACTTCAAACAGCAATCCTCCTGCCTCAGCCTCCCAAATCCTGGGATTACAGATGTGTGCCACCACTCCTATCTTTTCTTTGTCTTTCTTTACTTTTATAACTTTTTTTTTTTAAGACAGGGTCTCGCTATGCAGTTTGAGCTGTCCTTGAACTCACTTTGTAGCCCAGGCTGCCAGGCTGGTCTCAAACTCACAATGATCCTCCTGCCTCAGCCTCCTGAATGCTGGGATTACAGGTATGTGCCACCATGCCTGGCATGATTCTAATATTTTTGAAGAGTAGTTTTTTGCAATTTCCCTCAACTTGGTCTGTGTGACGTTTCTACAAAGTTAGAGCCTGGGCACACAATTTTGCCATTAGTAACACAAAAGTGCTATTATATCTGCTAGGTGTACCATATCAGAAAAGGATCACTTGGGCAGGGTGGTGACTATCTGGCTTCTCCACTCTAAATTTGCCATGGTTCCCTTTTTAATTATATGTAATCTGAAGAGAGATACTTTGAAATTATGTAAATATTTTATTCTCTTTTTGTGTGTGCTGGGGATCAGATTCAGGGCTCTCAAATGCTAAGCATTCATTCTACCACTTAGTTACTCCTCCAGTCAATAGTCTGTTCCTTCAATTTTCCATTGTTGATTCTTTCACAAATTAGTATGATGACTGCAAAATGGGAGATTTTTTTCTAACTTTATGCTTCCTGGATTTATTCACTGGCATGCTATAATAAAAGGAAAATTTTTTACTGTATCTTTTTTAAAATTTTATTTTAAAGGGGGTAATTAAACACAACAAAACAGAACAGAACGGGACATAAGAAAGCATAAATTTCAAAGCTAGACAACCAGAGATCTTCACAAATGGTTGTCCATATCTTTGCATATGGGGAGCTCATACTAAATAACATAGCCAATCTTTTCACAAGATGTGGCTCCCACTTGCTAAGGGGGAGGGGCATGGGACGGGGGACAGGACTACATGAGATGTTTGATTCTCAGCCAGCAGGCTGGCAGGCTCACAGCCACCCCCCAGAGAGGGGAGGAGCTCCTTGTTCTCCTGGCACCCCAAGTCAACTGCATGGTGCAGGTCCCGACGCACCAGGTGCCAGGGTCTGTCCCCTTCGGGCCGCTGAAAGTCTGCCACTCACCTGCAATTTCTTTGTGATGAATTGACCATTACATTTCCAAAGTTCTGAAATGGCCAACAGACCACAGAAAGAATTCTCTTTAGGCTCCTGTTTGAAACCAGCAGCTACAACAATCTGCTGGCCTTGCTTCAGGGCCACCTATATCTTTTTATATAATTTCATTCATTTCAGTCAATGGCTTACAAAAACTATTTTCTTTTCTTTTTGGTACTGGGGATCAAACTCACGACCTTGAGCTTGCCAGGCAGGCGCTTTAAGCCACTGAGCTAAATCTCCAGCCCCACTTTTTTCTTTTAAACAAGGTCTCTTGCTGACCGTGAAATCACTATATAGCCCAGGCTGGTCTCAAACTCATGGCAAACCTCCTCCCTCAGCCTCCCAAGTGCTGGGATTACTACAGCACACCACAAGTGGATCACCTTTCATTTTGAAACTCATATTGTCTCGGATTTAGCTTCAATTAGCTTCCACGTCCTTGACATGTCATTTTCTGAGCAATTCCTTACTTTCTCATGCTATGGGATATTCCAACCTGATCTTATATTTATACTGACCCAGCTATGGAATTAACTATTTCTCCAAGGAACATTATAAAAACTTTAAGTCAAATATTAAATTGAAATGTAACATAAGTGGCCATGATCCTACTACAAAAACTTTGTTGTCTACAAAATAATTAAATTGGGGCTGGGAATTTAGCTCAGTGGCATAAGCACCTGTCTAGAAAGTGTGAGGTCATGAGTTCAATCCCCAGCAGCAACAACAACAACAATAAAAATTAAATTACCAGAATAAATGGTCCTAGACATTCACTAGAATCACTTCTTGGCCTTTTGGCTAAAATTAAGTGTAGATATTCACTAAAGCAGGTCAAATATCTTCTTGATCTCAAAACTTACCATTGATATTGTCATAAAATCCAAATATATATGGCTAGAAATAAAATTTCATGTTCTTATTAATAAGTGATGTTAATTATTCACAGACATTTTTACATCATAAGAAACATTACATTGTTAAGCAGTGGAACCAAAGCTTTTAAATCCTTATTATTCTTTTTAGACTGCCTGATGTATTCAATACATGTTTGTTGATCTTAACGCTCTTCTTTGACTATCTACAACAGAACAATCAGTGACTACCTCCTATACATACAAATACCACAGACGCTGATACAGCAAGCTCACCATGGCTAAAACCACTGGCTCTAACCTTTTATCCCAAAGATCTTACAAGAAAACACAATGAAAGTTAACTCTCTAACAAAGGAGTTAAATTAAGCATGCTACTTATGTTAAGATGATGAAAAACATATAACCTAACTCATAAATAAATAAATAAAGCAGCCCCTTATTTTTCCATCTTCTTCAGACTTTATTTTGTTTTGTTTTTTGGTACCAGGAATCAAACTCATGACTTCACACTTGCCAGGCAGGTGCTGTGCTGCTGAGCTATATACCTGGCCCTTCTTCATACTTTAGAGTGAAGGAAAAATCAAAATAGTAGGTTGAAGTCAGACTTCCATAATAGTCTTAACCAGATAGCAGTTCAGTAAGAAATAAAGTGGCCCTTGTCTTTTTGAGACAGGGTCTCATTATGCAGTTCAGGTTGGCCTTGTGCTCACTTTGTAGCCCACTTTGGTCTCAAACTTGCAATGATCCTCAGCCTCCCAAGTCCTTGGATTATAGGCATTCACCACCATGTCTGGTTTGGTCCATTTTTTATTATTTTATTTTATTTTATTTTATTTGGTACCAGGGATTGAACTCATGACCTTGCCACTTGCCAGGCAGGTACTTATGCCACTGAGTTAGATTCCCAGCCCTTGGCCCATTTTTTATAATAGCGAAATGAAGTCTAAACATACAGTGATAAAGAATTAGTTAATTTCTGGATGTGGTGACACACACCAGTAATCTCAGCACGTTGCAAGGATGAGGCAGAACTACAAGTTTTGGTCAACCCTGAGCAACTTTCTGAGACCTTATCTCAGGAAAAAAAAAAAGGTGGGGGATGGTGGGGATATGGTAATTCAATATAAAAAACCTGCTTTCACTCTCTATGGACTTTTGCCAGGCTATTTTAAACGCTTGCTGTGTATACCGTTACACATACTTATACACAAATACGTGGAATTTTTAAAAATAAAGTTAAAACAAAGCAAAAGAAAAAAAAATTTTTATAATAGTTACAACTATACAAATCATAAAAGGAAGAACTAACTAAAAGTGACACTCAAACTAGCACCTGCATTAGAGTGCTGGGATCAATGCTTTCTCTATTTTCTAATCTTCTGTAGATGTGACATTATTTCAGAGATAGAAAATTATAAATAATAGTAGCATAATCTAACATTTTCACAGCACATTCTAGTCTACATGTTAATGAAACTGATGTTATGAAATTCCAATTAACTCTTCTAATGCAAAAGATATCTCAAGCTTATAAACAAGGAAAATGAAATACCTTTTCATAAAGGCACATAAAAGGTCACAGTAGAACTGAACAGTCTTTCAGCTAGATAGTTAACTAAGTGCTCAACTATAAAATCTAAAATTTTTCTCTGCAACCATTAGTTACAACCCCCCATTACTAAACAGGCACCTTGTTTAAAGCAGAAAGGAGGAGAAGGTAAGCTCTACCTTAAAAAAAAAATGAAAGTACCTATAATACGTCATCTTTACATGACAGGCATTTAAATCTACTAAATTCCTAGAACAGTCAAGAGTTAAAGTGATCCTATTTAACATTCATCATCATTATTAATTACATCTTTTTTTTTTTTTTTTTTTTTTTGGTACCGGGGATCGAACTCATGACCTCGTGCTTGACAGGCAGGCACTTAAGCCACTGAGCTAAATCCCCAGCCCAATTATATCAAATATATAGTCACTTAATTCTATAACTACCCTTTGAGATGTGAGGTAGCTACTATTGTCATCTTACCAATAAGAAATGAAAATTTCAAATCTAAATCAAAGAATCACATTACAGAAGCCCAGATTAAATCTGCTGCCTACCCCTAAATATGTAGATTTTACCCAAATCAAAGATGGATCCACCATCTAACAAGGGGTGGGGAATAGAAAGGAAAATGCAAAAAAAGAAAAAAGTTGATGAAAACATCAAGTTGGTGCTTTGTAAACTAAAGATTCTTTGGCTTCTGGAAAAGTCACGGGTAATTTTATGCTCTTTCTGAAGAGCATCCACTATAGACCTAACAACAAATAAACCAAGAGAAGTTTGATAAAGAAAGTCTAATAATTTACCCAGAAGGTCAGATGTGTGTGTCTCTAAAAAGAAAGTGCTATCAAGAAAGCTCAAATCGGGCCGGGGATTTAGCTCAGTGGCTTAAGCGCCTGCCTGGCAAGCGCGAGGTCGTGGGTTCGATCCCCGGTACAAAAAAAAAAAAAAAAAAAGAAAGCTCAAATCACAGGCATAAAAAAAATTAAAGGGTGACAAGCACTTGTACATCCTCATAAACAATAAAATGTCTGTCTACTTTCAACTGTATTGTAGATACTGGACTAAAGTTCAAGAGATTCAAGTTCTAGGTCCTTAACTGGTAAAATTAAAGAATTTGGATCTTTACCCACTAGCTGAAAAATTCAAGATACAATAGCAAACTGCAACTGCTGCTGAGTGTGATTTAGGTGAGACATACATCTTAAAGGAGCAGAGAGGCACCCTGAGTGCCATCTTGAGACCAGCTCAATACATTTAACTTACTTCACCCATTGATGTTACAAAATTTGCTTAGTTTCTGTACTTCTTCAGGGACAACAAGAAAAACATTATAAAGGGACAAGCAACACATGCTAAGATTAAAATACTTGTTTTTAGTCTTTTCTTTTTTTTAATTTTGTTTTGAGACAGGATCTAGCTATATTACAAGCTGGTGCCGAACTCACAGGGATCCTCCAGCCTTACCTTCTGCATGCTGGGATTACAACCGTGTATCACCGCAGCTTAATTTCTTATTTTCTTTGACCTTTACAATATGCAACTTTCACAGCATTCTAAAATTTAAATCACACACGATGATGCCAACTATAAAAATATGAAGATATGAACTAGTAATATGAACAAATCTAAGTGGTCACAGTAGGGTATGAAACTGAAAATAGTACTTGTGAGCTATAATCTTTCACAAAACATTGCTGTATTCTCTTTTCAATAAAAATCACTTCATTTCTTCCCTTCAGTTCTCTCTCAATCTGTCTGAGTCCTAACGGAGCAGACAGCTGAGCCCTGTTTGTAAATAAATCATAACTGAATAATGTTTCCTCTAAATGATGCAAGCTCAAAATGGCCTACTATCCACAGACATGATAGGTTCTTGAAATGTATTCTTCCCAGCAAACTTAGGCCTTTTATTCAATTTGGTGGTTGACACAGAGCCAGGTGCAGACAAATTTGGAACATACTAAATCAACTTCTACCCTTCAGCATGATGTTCTTTTCTTTTCTTTTTTTTCCCCTTCTTTCTTTTTCTTTCTTGGGGGGGGGGGGTATGTGATCAAACCCAGACTCTTACACATGCTATTGAAATGCTCTACCACTGAACTACATCCCCAGCCCAGAATGGTGGTCCCTTAAAGCTCATTTTTGTAGCTCAAATGAAACTTTGGAAATAAAAGAAATAACTCCTAAAAATAACTTCAAAAATACTGTAGCCAATGAGAAGATCTACAGTTTCCATTTTCCTGGTTGGCTCTAGACCTCTCAAAGCCAACAGATAATGAAATGGCCACACAGTCTGGTTCCTTTGCAGTGCTCTTTACTTGCTTTAACTTAGATTTCCTCAGTACTCACAATTCCTTAGGTCTCTTTATTCAACATACTGTAATGTATCTTTGGAGAAATTAAAGCAAAAATTAACCTTTGGTTTCAGCAACGTTATAGCTTCTCTCTGAGAGGCACATCAAGAAAGAATCAAAAGTGCTGGCATAAACATTAAATTTATATTAATGAATCAAAACACCTTTAATTGGGAAATTTTTTTAAATAAAAAATAAGCAGTTTTAAATACCTATGATCAGGGCTGTGGATTTAGCTCAGTGGCACAAGCACCTGCCTGGCAAGTACAAGGTCTTGAGTTCAATCTCCAGTACCCTCAAATAAATAAATAGATAAATAAATCTACCTATGTTCCAAAAGGAAAGGGAAAAACTCTTTCCTGTCCAGCAATCCTACTTCTGGTATCCAGAAGAAATGAAAATAGGGTTCTGAAGAAGTATTTCTTAAATGTTTTATTTTTAAGACAGAGTCTCACTATGGAGTTCAGGCTGCCCTTGAACTCACTGTGATCCTCTTGTTTCAGCCTCCTGAGTGCAGGAATTAAAGGCATGCACTACCATGCCTGGTGAATTCTGAAATATTCACCTAAATGCTAAGTGAAATAAGCGACTCATAAAAGGACAAATATTGTATGATTCCATATAAACACAGTACCTAGGGTAGTCAAATTCATAGATACAGAGTACAATGGTATGGCCAAAGGCTAAAAGCAAGGGAGAGAAGAACAGCTGTTTAGTAGATACAAAGTTACAATTTTGGAAAAAATGAGTTCTGCAGATTGGTTTTATACCAATGTGAGTGTACTTAATACTGAGTGATGATATTTAAAGAACTATTAAGATAGGGCTGGGAATAGGTTAGTGTTAAAGGTGATCCCCAGCACTAAAGAAAAAAACCAAAAAACCTTCCCAAAGTTAAATTATAAAGTTGAAAATTCTTTTAGCTTTGAATTACCACATTATTCATCACATCAACAACATGTGGCAGGGTGCAAAGTCCAGCAATACAACCAGCTCTTTTTGAGTACTCAGTGACACTTAATGAAAGGTGTGTTGTTTGAAATAATTAGTTTTTAAAAGGAATAGCTTTAATCCTGCACTGGAACTGGTGAGTGATCTTGATTTCTCTTCATTAAGTTCTTGACAGCTCAATGTCCTCACATCTGTCACTGTTTGGGAGACTGATTCCAAGAATATAAATTGCTTCAAGGACCAGGCAACAAATTAATTCTGGTTCACAGGACAGATTTGAACCCATCTGTTTTCTAATCAAAAGCCATATTTGAGTCAGTTTTGTTCCATCACATGGCCAAACTAATGGGAACAACATAATCATATGGTATTTTCATCCTTTCTGTGTAGTATAAATGAGTACAGGAAACACACATCACTGAGGAACATTCTCAGAAACTGGTCTTTCCAGAATGTAGGATCCACTAGTTCTTCAATCTTTATCTTTTTATTCTTCAGATTTCATCAATTACTTTTCCTCTGAGTTACAATTTCTATAGGAATTACAGAGAGGGCAAATATTACTATATTGTAGCAACCAACCTACCTTAATCTTTTTTTAAGTTGCAAACTGTCATGGATGATTCTTTTAACAAACTCTAATTCACCTCCTTCTGCCATGATTTCTGTAATACCTCCTGTATTTACAGAACTAGGTGGAGGTCTTCGAGAATTTCTAGAGTTTACTCCCTGAAAAACAACAACAAAAAACCCTGGTGAAAAATATTTACTTTTTTTTTTTTTTTTGTACCGGGGATTGAACTCACAACCTCGTGCTTACCAGGCAGGTGCTTATGCCACTGAGCTAAATCCCCAGCCAAAATATTTATATCTTAAGAATCAAGTCTTTGCAATCAGCTATGAGAGAATGTTGAGACGTAGTTTTATTTCCCAATATGATGCTAGACTTAGGATTTAAAAATCACATAGCCATGATATCTTAAACAACTGCATTCATGCAAATATTTCTTCCTGGAGATTTTATCTTCCATCCTTGTAAATAAATATTAAAAATGTTCTGCCGGCCACTATAGTACATACCTACAGTCCCAGCACTCTGGGAGGCAGAAGTAGAACAATTTCAAGCTCAAGGCCAGTCTGGGCAACTTAGCAATTTGTGAGGCTTTGTCTTAAAACTTTAAAAAAGGGGCCGGGGATTTAGCTCAGTGGCATAAGCACCTGCCTGGCAAGGTAAGCACAAGGCCATGATTCAATTCCCGGTACAAAAACCCCCAATTTTTAAAAAAGGAGGTTGAGGGCTGAGAGTATAGCTCAGTAACTAAGTACAAAGGCTCTGGATCCAATCATGAGTTCACAAAATAAACACATCAAATAAAATTTTAAAGTCATCTGTTAATTTTTCTTCATATTTTTTTCTTCTTGGTACCCAGAACCAAACTCCCAATCTCACACTTACTAACTAGGCAGGCACCGTGCCGCTGAGCTACATCCCCAGCCCTACTTTCTGTTTTCTGTCTTAATACCATGCACAGAAAATCTACCCAAATATTAAATAATTACTTATATTTTCCTCTAATACGTTTATGGTTTTGCTTTTTATATTTAAATATTTAATCATCCTTACTTCGTATCATACAAAAAAAAATGAACTCAAAATGCACTAAAGACCTAAATGTAACAGTTAGAAATTATAAACCAGGTATGGTGGCAGTGGCATACACTTTTAATCCCAGCACTCTAGGAGGGGGGGGCAAGAGGGTTACAAATTCAAGTTCAGCCTGCAGAACTTAGCAAGATGGTCTCAAAATAAAAAACAAAAGACTCTGGGATATAGCTCAGTACAAAGGTTCTGGGCTCAATCCCCAATACAAAGGGGGTGGGGTGGGGGTTAAACTCTCAGAACACAACATAGAAGTAAATCTTCATTACTCTGGATTAGTGAATAGTTTCTTAGATACACCAAAAGCATAAGCCTCAATAACAAAAACCACAGGCTGTACATGGTGGTGCACAACTGTAATCCCAGCACTTGGGAAGCTGAGGCAAGAGGATTGCTGCAAGAGACCAGCCTGAGTTACAAAGTGAGCTCAAGGACAGGATGGGCTACACAGTGAGACTCTGTCTCAAAATGATAAATAAATACAAACAAAAACTAGAAAAACTGAATTAGATGTCATCAAAGTTAAAAATTTCTGAGTTGAGCAAGATATCTTCAAGAAGGTGAAAAGACAACCAACAGAATGGGGAAAATATTTGCAAATTGTTACCTAATAAGGGACTTGTACTAGGATATATAAAGAATCCTCACACCATAACAAAAAGAAAATTAAGTTAAGAATGAGTAAAGACATTCCAAAAAGGATATAGGAATGGCCAATAAGCACATAAAAGGATGTGCTTATTCTTTAGCACATCACCAACCATCAGGGAAACACTAATAAAAACCAGTGTAGTACCTCTTCACACCCACTGGGATAGCTTTAATCAGAAAGACAGAGAGTAACAAATACTGGCTGGGCGTGGTAGTACACACCTATAATCCCAGCACTGGAGGTTGAAGCAAGAGAAATGCTGTGAGTTCACGGCCAGTCTGGGCTACAATGTGAGTTCAAGGCCAGCCTGAATGACAGAGTGAAACCCTATCTCAAAAAGATACAAACAGGAAAGAAAGAAAGAAAGAAAGAAAGAAAGAAAGAAAGAAAGAAAGAAAGAAAGAAAAGAAAAGAAAAGAAAAGAAAAGAAAAGAAAAGAAAAGAAAAGAAAAGAAAAGAAAAGAAAAGAGTATTGATGGAGCTTCAGAGAATTGCAACACTAGAGCACTACTGCTGCTGAACCTGTAAAATGGTATAGTTGCACTGGGAAGAATCTGCTGGTTTCTCAACCAATTAAACAGAATTAGTGTAAGATCCAGATTGTTCCTGGTTATATACTTAAGATGACTGAAAATCTATGCTCACAGAAAGAATCATACACAAACACATATCACTATTCCTAAAGCCTCAAAGTGGAAACAACTCAGATGACTATCAACTGATGATCAGAAAAATGTGATATGTCCACAGAATGGAATATTTGGCAACAAAGAGAAATAATGAATAATTTACTGGTACATGCTATGACATGTATAAAACTTGAAAATATACATTAATCCTAATAAAAGAAGTCTGTCAAAAAAGACCACATTTGTGTAAATGCATTTATATGAAAAGTCCAAACAGCTCAAATCCACAGAAAAAGAAAGTAGACTGCTCATTACTTAGGTCACGGGGTGCTGGGGGGAAAATCAGAATGAGCGAATGCTAGATTTCTTTTTAGTATGATGAAAATGTTCCCATTTGACTGTGGTAACAGTCATATACCTCAGTGAATGTATTAAAAATCATTAAATCCTATTATTTACATGGGTGAAATTACATAGTATATCAATATACTATAATATAGTAACTTTGTTCAATATTACAGAAAAAAAGCCTCAGGAAAACACAGCCTCAGCCTTCATAGTACTATGAATTCCATGACTGAATTGTTCCTGAAGCCCACACTACTGCTGGATTTTTCAGATACCCATTTACTACTAAGTCTATTTTTTTCCCACCAGTACTGGGATATGAACCCAAGGCCTTCACATTGAGTTACATCCCTACCTGCCCTTCCCCAGTTATTTTTTAAGAAAGAGTCTCACCAAATCACTAAATTTCTCTAGCTGGGCTGAAGCTTTTGATCCTCCTGACTTAGCCTCCCAGAATACTGTGATTAACACTGGCATGTGTGGCAGGTGTGCATTACCACATCCAACTACTAAATCTGAATTGAGTTTTTAGATACTTTAAATCAAGACATCCCAAATGATATAGCTTGCAAAATAAAAATTGCCCTTTGCTCTTATCTCTGGAAACAAGGCAAATTTAGATAAGTATTCTATTACTTTAAAGCAAAGACATTTTACCTTGGCCTCCAACTGGTTGGCAAAAAAAGGAGGGTTGCACATGCAAAAGTCATAGATTATCTCAGATTCTTCTTTAAGAGCATCCATTAGAAGTGTCTTCTGTGGTACTTTTACCACTATGAGGAAAAAAAAAGGAGGGGAACTGTTAACTACTAATCCAATACTGGCTTTAAAATATGTGCACAAATTTTTTGTCGCTACTAAAAGATGCAGTTTATAATTTTCTTCCCTTTGAGTGTCAGCTTTACCTAGTGACTTAATTTTATAAGACAGAATAGGCTGGAAACGACAAGCTGTCATGAAAAGTAGTCCTTGCTTTTTCATGAATACCTGTTCTAGGAGAGGCCAACTGATACAGTGTAAGGACACCTTAAGAACCCTTAAGGGAACAAACTAAAATTTCATCGTAAAAATAACCATATAAGCAGGGCGTCTTGGAAACAAATCTCTTTTCACTCATCTATCTTTCAAGTGACAGCCATAGCCAACATCTTGAGCATAACCTCCTGAAAGACCATCAACCTATCCATCCAAATTACTATCAAAACTATGAGAACAATATTTACTCTTTAAAATTGTTATGTTTTAGAGTAATTTGTTATAGCGCAATGGCGAATTACACCAAATACATCAATAACATTAAGATTTCCCTTTAAAATATGCTAAACATTAAGCTTATTTCTTTCATAAAGAGACATAATAAAATGTTTATAGAAAGTTAAGAGAACTTTATGCATACAATGAGTGCAAAAACTAACCAATCAAAAGGGGATTTAATTATTTCTACCAGAATTCTATATACTAAAAGAACACAGTTTAATCAGTAATAAGAGTTTCTTTCCTTTCAAACAGGCACTTATGCCATGGAGCTAAATCCCAGGCTCTTTCTTTCCTTTCAAAATCTTAGTGACTCAGTTACTTCATATACAGTAGATTTTAACTATTCAAGATAGCTATATTCTATGAAGTTTCATGAATGTTAAATTACCAAATACTGAACCAGTGGATACTGCCGCTGAGCCAAATCCCCAGCCCCAACAAGTATCCTTTTGTGGATCGGAGAAATGAAGCCTTCATTAGATTCTTGGAAGACTCAGGTGACAGCGTAGTTTTGTAATTAAGGACTTTATGTAACATACATTGCTGACTGGTAACACTGAACTTAGGGCCAAAGGCACAATAACACATTTTAAGTGAAGCTTATCTAACATTGTATTTTCTCTGTAATGTACACTGCAGACTTCTTGCAGTTAGTAACACAAGGTAATACTTTAACACTATGTTCAGGGGCCATTTTAAATAGCAAAACCATCAATAAAAAGCACAAAAATGCAAAAACCGTGGCACTAAATAGGTCAAGAAAAGCATACTTGTTGGGGCTGGGGATTTAACTCAATGGCATAAGCGCCTGCCTTGCAAGCACATGGTCGAGTTCAATCCCTGGTACCGATAAAAAAAAAAAAAGAAAGAAAAGGATACTTGTCGTAGTATGGGAGTGAAATAAGGCAGAACCAGGAGTGGTGGTGCTCACATGTGATGCCAGCACTCAGGAGGCTGAGGCAGGAGGATCGCTGCAAGTTCAAGATCAGCCTGGGCTATAAAATGAGCTTAAAGCCAGTCTAAACTGCATAGTGAGACCCTGTCTCAGACAAAAAAAAACAACAACAACAAAAAAAAAACCAACCCTCAGCTGAGAGCACACACACATCATGCAGTTCAAAACTTGTGTCTCTTAAAAAAAACAAATTTGAACCAGGCATGGTAGTGCACACCTATAATCCCAGCACTTACTTAGAGGCTGAGGCAGAAAGACTGTCAGGAGCTTGAAGCCAACCTAGACTACATAGTGAGTTTAAGGCCAGTCTGAACTCACACAGTGAACTCACATAATGAGTCACATAGTCTGAACTCACATAGTGAAACCCTGTCTCAAAAAACAAAAAGCAAACAAACAAACAAACAAACAAAAAAAGTAGGCCACTCCACACACATCTGTGAATGACTATGAAAGCACCACAAGTATTGATTCGGGAGTTATCTCTAGCCCTTGGTTCAGCCACTTGGAAGTCTGTTTGACTTCAAAATTAAACATACCAAACTGTCCCTCAGTTGGAGAATGAATAAACTATGATACTCTAGGATGGTCATGGTGATGCATGCCTTTACTTCCAGCACTCAAGAGGCTGAAGCTGGAGGAATATGCAAATTTGAGGCCAGCCCAGGCGACATAATGAGTTCAAGGCTACCCTGAACTACATAACAGGATCCTATCTCAAAAACAAAACAAGCCAGGCATAGTGACACATACTTGTAACCCAGCACTCAGGAGGCTGAGTGAGGTAGGAGGATTGCTGTGAGTTTGAGGCCAGTCTGGGTTACAAAGTGAGACCCTGTCTCAAAAAACCAAAAACCAAAACAAAACAAGCAAAAAAAAACATTAAGTAAATAAAAATTTAAACATTTAAACATGAATTAAAAATTTAAAAAGGACAAGGAATATAAAGCCAAGCATGAAGTTTGAATCCTTCTAGTACCAAAGAAAAAGATAGAAGTTTTTTTTAAAAACCTGTAGTACACCTAAAGATTAAAAAGAAATCTGCTAAAAATAGTAAGTTGCCAAACTTGACATGCCATAGATAAAATGTGAATGAATATTACTAAATAAAAGATGCCAATCAAAAAAAGATACATAAATGGTATGATTCCAGCTATATGATATTCTGGAAAAGTTTTATGAGTTGCATTAGTGTGGAATGAAGGATGAAGAGGTGGAGCACAGAGGATTTTCAAGGCAGAGAGATGATATATATGTCATTTTCACTTGTCTAAAACCATGTAATGCACAACATCCAGAGTGAACACCAGGTGTAAGCTGGCGGTGGGTGATAATGACTGTCAGTTGTAACTCTGGGGGAGGAGGCTGTGCCTATGCAAGGGGCAAGGAGTACACAGAAACTCTGTCCCTTCGATTTTGCTGTGTACCTAAAAATGATCTAAAAAATAAACTATTAAAATACATAAACAAAAACCATGTATGAACATACAACAAATTATTTTTAAAATGTATTCAGGAAAACCTACTAAATAAACTTCGGCAAGTAGGTAAATTCACAAGTAATGAGGATCAACTGTATTAATTTTCTTTTTCAGTTAATTCTGGTATCAAAATGGCAAACCCAATTACAATGTGACAGATTTCTAAAGTCTATGTATTAAAGCAAAAGATAATAAGATATGTTAAAAAGATGAATAAAGTTTGAAGAAGTAGTATTTATTCTGTGGTACCAACCTTTTATGAGATCAGATAAGTTATTCTGTTCCACATTTTTCTTTGCATAGTTGAAACACATATCGTCCACTTCTGTGGCAAGGAAATACCAGCCATTTAAGGTTGCTCCAAGTAAGGGATAGATGCAGGATGCCCCAGTACCTAGTAAAATGCAAAACACAAGCTATACACCATAGGGAGAGATGGGAACAATAACAAAAACAATATTCTTCTCAGAATTACAGTTTTAACAGTGTAAATCAAAAGCTGGTACGTACTGTAGCTACTGAATTCTCTAGTTGTTTCATGTACGTTAGTTTTATATCATAATCAGCATCAAAACTCCTAGAGGATAGAAATCTTGCAGTTCTTTTTTGTATGTTTTTTGTTTGTTTTGCAGGAGACTTACAGGTACTCAAGCTAGTTTGCAAACCTAGTACTTTATGTATGCTCAGCAAATGCTCTGCCACTGAGCTATATCCCCAACCCCGCTTTTTGTATATTTTCTATAAAGTGAACTACACATAATTCGAGGTCAAGATACATATAACTGATTAACTAAAAACATTCAAAATTTAATTTAACTTACTTTATAAAAAGTCTTATTTTCTTGCAGTTCTCAGGATTAAGTCCACAATCTCAGGCATACTAGGTAAGTGCTCTACCTCTCAGATACTTCCCCAGCGCTTTTTACTATTTTAAGACAATTTCTCACTAAACTGCCCAAACTGGCTTCAAATTTGTAATCTTCCAGCCCTAAGCCTTGCAGAATGGCTTGTGAGGGCTGAGGACATAGCTCAGTGGCACGGTGCCTACTTGGCAAGAGCAAGGTCCTGAGTTCAAGTCTTGATACCAGGAAAAAACAAATGAACAAACAGCAAAAAAAAACAGAATGGCTGATGGCTGGCTAGTGAACAACTTATTGTGCAGCACTACCCACCTCTGGCTAATGCACAGCTGCTCAAGTTTCTTAGAAAAAAATCAACACTATTTGTTAAAATACCACAGCAGTATCTTAAAACGTATCAGCATAATAGGAAAAAGGGAGATAGATCCTTTGCAAATGGGAAGGGGACCAAAAGATGGAAGGAGAGGGGAGGGAAAGGAAGAGGATAAAAAAGAATTAAGATGTGTTATGTACTTGCATCAACTCCCCACAAGGAATCATTATGAACTACAAACATGTACTAATAAAAATTTTTAAAAATCAACATACATCTCATGCTTCAAAAGGAGAAAAAAATATGTAAGGTATAAATTTTTGTGCACCAAATAGCCTAATTCCCACATTTTGTAAACTGCCACTTAAACCAAAGGTGCAAAAAAAAAGCAGATTTTGTTTTTAGATGTGGAGACATGCAAAAATACTTGATTTGGATACGATCATCGGCTAGCCCCCTACAGGTTCAAGGAGATATTCCGAGGCAAGTGCTATGGCAAAAAATCATCTATATGACTACCAGGTTTGGTTCTAAACTTACATACAGAAGACCAAGCAATGGACTGGTCTAACCACAAACACTGCTTTTACAACATTGGCTAATCTTTACCAATTAGAATCTACAGAGTATATCTGGGAAGAAAAGCCAGTATTTTACTCAAAGGCCTATAGGAGTTCATCTAAAACAGCCGCTCTAAGGCTCACTTTCCCTTGACCACATTCTGGTTCCAGCCTTGCTCCTGGAGATCAGGTAGCAAGAAGTACAGGCTGGAGGAAACCCAGCATCATCTTACTGCTTCCTCATGAGATAATCTCAACTGGCTAGAAGGGGACAGGGCAATGTCTGATGGCTGCAGTCACAATGACTGCTGCTCAACTTTCCAGGCCCCGATGTTGCTGGACAAACACCTCCTGGGGAACTTGTGAGGTGGGGAGGGGAGGAGAGTAAAGGGTATGCAAACCCCTCTCAGAAGCCACAATGAGGCAGGCCTGCTGGCACACCCCTATAACTCCAGTACTTGGGAGGCTGAGGCAGAAAAACTGGATCAAGGTCAGCTTGGGCTATACAAGTGAATTCCAGGTCAGCCTGGACTACATAGCAAGACTTGTCTCAAAAATAAAAATAAAAATAAAAATAAAAGCAGCAGCAGCAGCCGCTGCCACAATTATTCAATATAGCTAGCTATTCTGGTGAGCCAGTCATTTAGCATTTAAGAATTTCAACAGCAGTTTCAGCTCTACAGAAAAAAGAAATCCAGACCAGATCCCAGGCCTCTGACTCTCAACTGTTTCTCTTTGCAAACTTCAACTTCATGTCAAAGAAAAAAAGCATTTACCTTGAGAGTGATAAATGCAGATAAAAGACCCATCCCCCTCCCCAAAGGTTTCTCAATTCTCAAGAAAGAACTTTCATTCCAATATTCTAATCCCCCCAGAAACCCAAGTGACAATTTTAAGTGGGTAATAATCTTTATAATAATAAATAAAAATAGAAAGTATAGTCACAGAATTAGAGCAAACTGATGGAATCTAGGGGAGAATTTATATGAAACTCTAATTAGAATGAATGTGATTTCAGCAAGCATTGCCCCTTGCAAACAGCTAAAATCCATTAACCTTCTATATTCCCAAGCGCTATGTTAGAGGGTTTGGGGCATAATTTAAATCAAATTAGCACCAAAAAGGCTGTCAAGCTTTCAAGCTTTTTAGAACCCATCAGCTAGGCTTCTACTATGAATATAAGAGGGTTAGAGCCTTAGGTAAATGCAACTGTTTTTACAATGCTTAACTCATATGGAGTGTCCAGAATTTTGAATGTTTTAAAAGAATTATGTAATCCAGGATTTGTTGAAAATCAGCCTCTGTCCCACCCCAGCTTTGGCCATAATCAAAGGGTGAGATTCGTGGCCTAAAGTGTCCAGGATCATCAACTTACTACCCACTTCGCCAAGACAGCCTCTGCAGCCTCATGTGGAGCTGACTTTAGACCCAGACCATTTTTCTCTCTGCTGTACTCTGGGTCACCCTGAGACTGGTACCAGTAGGACCACATGGGCAAGAGAGCTTGATTGTCCCCATTTTTCAAATAAAACTGTGTTAATCAAAGAAAAACAGGTGGGGGGGCCTGGGCGTTTAGCTCAGTGGCATAAGCACCTGCCTGGCAAGCACAAGGTTGTGAGTTCAATCCCCGGTACCAAAAATAAATAAATAAATAAATAATAAGGTTTACAAATTACAGTGGACCCTTGACTACAAACTGAATTCGTTTGCAGGGACTGGTTGTAACTCAAGTTGGTTGTAAGTCAAGACTATTTTTTTCCATTAAGAAATAATGGAAATACCTATAATGCATTCCAAACCTCCCAAAGCATCCCTTAACTATTTCCTAATAAAAAGAGGTTGTATAATATGAGTAATCTACCAGAAACACCAACAGTTTTCCTAGTGTATTTACTAGAAAGTTATACATACGTGCCTAGTTTACCAGAAGCAACAATTTCATTCTGTATTTACTATTCAAGTTGACAGCCTGGGCTTGCAGGAAGGGAGGATGAAATGGAAGGTGGTTACTGTTTAGAAGGTGAGTCTCCTTCCCTAAGAACACCAGGAATCTGTTTCTCTGGCATCCTTCTCTTCTTGGGACAGCCTGTACCCACTAGGACCTAATTCTGGCTCACTAGGCCTATTCTTTTTAGAACTAGAAACTAACCTAAGGTTGACTATTTCTGTCTTTTCTTTAACACTGCTCTGTAGTGTGACACAACACTGTAACTAAGTAAGTGAATACAACAACTGGCTATTTCTCTGCTGGGTGGGTCTTCTCCACACGTGTTTGTAGCTCGTCCATTTTTTCAGAATTTCATTTATTTCAAAAGAACTTTGCTGCACTGATTGTTGATATTCCCATTCCTTGTCAGAAAGCTCCTCAGCTGCCATTCTCTGTTGCTCAGCCAAAGTTGCTGAAGTTCCTCTGTAGACAACCCCTCCGAGTGTTCCTCTATCAGCTCCTCAACATCGCCACCGTCTATCTGCAGGTCTATGGACTCTGTTACACTGACAGACAATGTCATCAACCACAGGGTCCACTGAAGGCTCAGGCTCCTCTACACAGTCTTCAAAGTGTCTCTCCTGTATAATTTTAGGACGTACTTTCTACCAGGTAGATCTCAGTGTCCTTAGAGAGACATTGGTATAGGATTTCTCAATTACTGTCATATAAGAAAGTAATGTTTCTTTCCATATAAGAAAGTAATGTTAAGGGTTACATCTGTATCTGATCAGGAGGCTGAGGCAGGAGGATCACTGCAAGTTCAAGACTGGCCTTGGCTACAAGGTAAGCTACAAGGCCAGCCTGAACTGCATAGTGAGATCCTGTGCCAAAAAGACAAAAACAAAAATAAACCTGTACCTGAGACCATCTGAAAACACTTCAGGAATAGTTCCTTGCTGTATAGCTTCTTAAAGTTAGCTATAACTTGATGGTCCATAGGCTGCAGTAGAGAAGTTGTATTAGGTGGAAAGTGACTGAGAACCACGGGAATTCTTCAGTCAATTCTTCTTCCAAATCTCATAAGTGAGCAGGAGCACTCTTCATGATGAGGACAGCCTTGAGTGGTAAACCTGTGTCTTCTCCATATTTATTTATTTATTTATTGGAGATAAGGTCTCACTATGTAGTTCAAATTGGCTTTGAACTCACTATGTAGCCCAGCCTGGCCTTAAACTCATGACAATCTTCCTGTCTCAGCCTCCCAAATTCTAGGATTACAAGTGTGCCACTACACCCAGCCTAGATATTTCTTAACAGTAGGACAGAAAGCCTCCTTGATCTACTCAAGAAAAAATACCCTTGTTACCCAGCCTTTTGTGTTAGGTCTTCATGTAACCCCAGCCTATTCTTCATGGGTTTTTTTTTTTTTTCTTCATGGTTTTTATGTTTTCTGAATAATCTAGGGGTCTCAGAGTGATAAATCAAGAAAGGCTTTATCATGAAGTCACCACTCTCATTGGCACATAGCACCAAGTGTAGCCTGTCCTTCGTAGGCTTGTGGCCTGGCATTTTCTTCTCTTCCTCGGAATGTATGTTCTCCTGGGCATTTTCTTCCAGAAAAGCCCAGTTGCATCATAATTAAAAACTGATGAGAGCAAAAGCCATTTCTCCGTGTCATCATTTCAAAGTGATGTATGTAATTTTTGGCAGCCCTTTTTTTATTAGCACTGGCTGCTTTGCCATGTCTAGTTATACTATGAACCCCAGTTCTTACTTTAAAATTGTGAAAGCACCTCTTACTGGCACAAAATGTTTCACCATTATCATTCTGGGATGCATCATCCTTTATGAGATTTGCATTTATAGCCCGAGCTTTTTCAAATTATAGACTCAGATAGGCTATAACCTGCCATCTTGCCTGTTGTATATCCATACTAATAACAGTCTTTGTACCTCATCTAACACTGTTGATTGTGACTTACTAACTTGAGTAACACTGCCTTCCTTTTACAAATCTTTTCCCTATAAGGTTGTCAAGATGGTGGATTTCAACAATCTGTACATACTGGCAAGTTTGGTCACACAAATGCCATGCTTATATTTTGCCACAATTTCCTTCTTTTCAATTGTGATCACTTTCTCTATATTCCCTTCCTTCCTTAGCTTCTTTTCTAGCTTTTTTGGGGCCATTTTGATAGCAGTAATCATAGCAATTATATAAAGTGCTGACTGAATCATGTCCAAAAACACACACATCTGGGCTCAGACTGACGCTTATATATACTTATATGTGCTTTTCTGGCACCTTAAGTCTTTGTTTTCAACCCCACGAGTGGCCAGCATTTGGACTTAGGTCGTAAATTAATCCTAAAATTCGGTCATAGCCTAATTGGTTTGTATGTGAGGTCACTATAACTCAAGGGTCTACTGTATGTATTTATCTAGCAATGTTCCACAAATAATTTGTCTTTGCAATTTTGTAGAAGAAAATGACATAAATCAAACAATCAGATAGTCATATGATTAAAAACCAAAATAAATGCAATGATGGAAGAAACAAGGATTTCAGAGAGCCTATAGCTTATCTTAGACTAGGGCAGTGA
>PVJX010016181.1:0-40950 GCA_004027295.1 Dolichotis patagonum
ATAAACGCAGGCATTTCTGTAGTTATCACATCAGGTGCCTGCAGGGCAGAGGGGCCAGGCACCTGGAAGAGACAGCTGGCATCACAAGGTAGGATTGCCAGTGCCCCATGAGGTCCATTCCCAGCCCTGCCTGGCCATTGTCCTTACTCACTGTAGCACAGGGCCTAGGGGTCTTGCATTTTCAATATTCACATGTTCAGCCCCCAAGGGTGATTTACTCATAATGTATTTCTACTATGATCTCCATAGACAAAATTTTAATTCTTACCACTATTTCTTTGAGTTAATGGTGGCAGTTTCAAACACAATTTAGGATCCAAAATTAGCTCAGAAATAATGATTGCATTTAGTGGAATCACACAATTAGGATCCAAATGTAAAACTGACAAAACAAGAACAATGTGAAAATTCTATTGGGATGGTTTAATAATTCTGGCAAGAGTGAATTACTGTCATCTCATAAAAAGGACAATAGCCATACATTAAAAACAAGGAAAACGGAAACTAAAAAGGTAAAGATGCAGAGAGATGCAGACATTTTAATGCCAGTGTTGGAAAATTTCCTTTTCTCAAAAGAAAAAATTTAATTATTAGTTTATAAGATTCTAAAATTTACATGTTCCAAATAGTTTTGAGAAAAAGTACACTTTTACTGTTGGATAAATATAATGTATTAAGATGGTCTATTAGTGATTTGAACTACTATAGTATATAAAGTGTTTTCTGAGCAATAAAAGGTAAATGAATTTAAAGAAGACACAAAACAATCTGAGAAACTGTCCTTTATCTCAGTGTCAGAGTTCAATAAAAAAAGAAGAGGAGAAAACATTATTTGATGAACTTATTATTAGCATACTCTCTTCCGGATGTTTTAACTTTTTTTGCCATGGCAAACAGGTCTGGAATGACGTCATGCTGGGGATTATGCTTGTAACTGAAAGTTTTTGTGTGAAGAATGCTACTTTTCTTTTTTTTTTAAATTTTATTTAAAAACAAAACAAGACAAAACAAACAAAATAGAAGAAAGGTTAACAACAATACAAAATTCCAAGGGAAAAAAAGAAAGAAAAGAACAAAAAATACTAAGAAGTCATTACTTGATAACTTACATACTGTCATCTTGGAAAGAGTAGTTCAAGTTACTAAGTTAAAACATACAAAGTACACATTCAAGCAATGAGACTGTTAACAGTTCTGCTCCATGATTTAACAAAAAAACAGTAATATGGTCAAGAATGCTATTTTTCTGCACAAACTTTCTAGTGTATAATGTAATTAAGGCTCCAATGAAAATATTTTTCTGCACAAACTTTCTAGTGTATAATGTAATTAAGGCTCCAATGAAAATAATAAAATGATGTATGAGATTCAGACCCACCTGATTCCTTTGTACTACAACCTAAAGTGCTCCTAGATCAGAAATCATGCATTTTCAAAAGCCTTATTTTTCAATTTAAAAAGTCATTTGGCCTAGTTTTATGGTTATAAACGGAGATCTGGAGCATGGTCCATACTGTGAAACCATTTACCACTGACCGCATCAGCCAAAGAGTGAAGTCCTCTTGGTATGACCAAGTAACTTTACAGTAACTTTCAAATAATACAAAAATTTTGTTTTGTTCAACTTTTCAACTTCTAAGGAATTTCGGTATAAATGCACAGAATCTTCATTTAAAGCCTTACTTCAGTTCCAGCTGCTACGTCAGTGAGTGAATTCTTTGCTAAATGAGGAATTGCATATAGCATGTATATTACAATATTCAGATCAAAGAAATGGTCGAGGGAAACTCCAGCTCAATGGCCTTTCTTTTACTTGCATGACTCTTGCATGCAGTACAGCAATGTAAAACAACATCAAGCTACACTATTGGACTGTAGAGTGCAATCAGCATAAATCACAGTACTGTATAAACAAGGTACATGCTACAAAAAATACACTGGGGCTCTATAAACAGGCTAGTCAGAACTGCACACCAGAAAAAAACCAAAAAGATGGGTCATAAATCCAAGGGGTGGGTTATGAGTCCAAACAGTGCCTCAGTCATAAGTTTGAACAATTGTTAAACAGGTAAGTGGTTAAAGAAAGAATCTCTGTATTATCTAGGAGATACTTTTATGGAGATTGTTCTGTGGAAGACTTTCATTTTTCTGCTTTTTAAGTATTTTTTAATATGGATGTGTTAATAAGCAAGATTTTCAAGGTCAAACACACTTGGGGAAATAAAACTGGTTTAAGGAAAGATAAACAGAAGACTTTTCCCTACAACTTAACAGAACCCTTAATATGGTAATAATTGTATTATCTATTTCTTATTAATGCAGGGTGTATGATATGCGACAGTCAAATAATTCAAGTAATATAAGGTAAGTATTATTACTCCCAACCTGCTAGGTGTTCAAAATGTGATGTTTGTGTTCTCTAAAATCAAGGAATTGATTCTAAGGACAATGGAGGTTAAGAGTAGGAAGATTTATTGAGAGAAAGAGCACTTCTGTCTAAGGGGGCCCAAAAGGTGAATTGCCCACTAACTCTCCTTCGCAAGGATCTTTTATTGAGCAAAGCCAAGTTCAAAGTGGAACAAAACTGTTGTCGGCTAATAAGATTACAAGTGTAGTAACTTAGGTAATATTGGTCCAATGGAAAATCACAGGATGGGTGCAAGAGTGGGACAAAAGTATGGTGAACCAATAAGACTACAACAAATACAGTCACTTAGGTAATATTGATTATGTGGGGACCAACTTGAGAAGCAAATCATGTAGCAGACACACTTGGAATGACAAGGACTTTCCTGAAAGGAGTGGGTTAAGGAAGTTTTGGCCCTCCACCCCAAGACACCTGATGTCTATTTAGAATATCAATCACTACTGTTTATCCTTATTAAAGTACATAAGAGTAGTGAAACTTGGCCTGCAGTAAATGTGCCACTAGCCACAGTTTTCTTCTGCACTGACCTTTAGAGGGCCCAGTCCTGTCTCTTTGTGTACAATGTTTCTAAATAATTTAGCTCTCTATAATATCATGATCTCTCTCCTTATCAAGTATATGAGTCAATACAGTTTCTCTAACATATTTGGTAACCAAACCTACTTCCAGCAGAATTTTTGATAACATTTGCCCTTGGGTAAGCATATTTCAAAGAACTAATAGCTGGTAATGAAGGACAATCCTGCTCTTTTTTCTGCATTTTCACAATTTCACATTGAAGACAGATCCTAAAGGCAAATGATTGCTTTATTCAGAGTTTGGCACTATGAAGCACTTTACAAATTACTAAGTTTCTCATTTTCATTAAAGAAAATTCTCACCTAAGGTTACAAGGGTAAAATTAATATTTGTATATTAAACAGTGAGTATGTTCAAGTTTTCAATATTGCTTTTGAAAAATAAACCATGTCTAGTAAAAATGAATACCAAGTAAATATCTTTAATTAGTTTTATTATGTGTTATGCTATCATCTGTGTTACACTGAACAGAGAACAGTTTGTAATGTCATTGTTAGTATTTTGACAAAGACAAAAATTATGCAACACTGTTTTCACATATTTTGAAGGACTGAAACTATATGGCCCCAATTACAGTTTGCCTTAATACGTAAAATACACAAATATAATAAACTGTTTTTCATTAAAATTGGACTTTGTTTTCCCTGCACTCTGGTTAAAATGAGCTGATTTGACATTAGATATGTGAAGAAAATTAGTGTGTGGGGAAGAAAAAATTTATATAGTGATAAGATCTAATAAAGACAGAGATTGTCTCATAACTACTCACAGACCAGCTGGACCAGAATACTACCTGAATCTAACTTAATAAACAAGCCTTTGATACAAGAGAAAGTTGCTCTAGAAAGTATCTCGGTCCCTTCCAGTTGGAAAACTGTACATTTTATTCTAAAAGCAGGAACCATTTATCAGAGCAGAAAGATTTTTAGCAGTACCTGCTGATTGGGAATTATGCAAAAATCACATTTCACATGCTTGACTGACTGTATTTTTCCCCCTTCTTTGCCAAATCAGCATCTCTAGCAAAGACATTTCTCAAAATTTGAAACAGTATGGAATGATAGATTAGCCACTGCATGAGATTACTTTTCCTGTTATTTATAGAAAAGATCTCATAACAATGCTTTTTTAAGATTTTAATTTTAAACATTAACAAGATGAAATGAAGGAATCTACAATCATATATCTATCAGATGCAGGCATAATTGAGATTACCTGATTACTAGGTTGTTTTGTTTTTCCTTGCTGCAGTTGGCAGTAAAAATGACTAATCTATTGGTACTTTATTTTTTTTAAGTTCCTGTGATTGAAATCAAACTCTTCATATTAAGCTATATCTCTAGTTGGTTTCTGTTTTTATTTTGAGACAAGGTCTCACTAAGTTGCCTAGGTGAACCAGTGTGTGATTCTCCTGCCTTAGCTCCCAGCATGCTAGGATTACAGGTGTGCACCACCAGGCCCATCTATTTTTGCTTTGTTTACTGACTGCATCTTTCAAAGATTTTGCAACTGAAACCTTAGGATCTTACTAACCAGAAACTGAAATCACTGAACTTGCAAGAAAGGCAACCACAGAGTAGTCTTCAACCTTGAGAAATTACATCCTAACTACCCTGACCTCAATAGCTGGTAAACACACACCTCACCTTTGGATTAATGCTGAATTCAGTCCTTCCTAGCATTTCCCTTACAAATACTTTTGGAGCCCAAAAGAGCTTAAAACTCCACAGGTCAAATTTTTTAGGGTCTTTATAAAATGAAAGTTTTCCTCTGATTCTTGTGTGTGTGCTGTGCTCCGGATCAAGGCTGCCCTCGTGAGGTTCAGGGCCAGGGCTGCCTTGTCCGAGTTCACTGCCTCTGCCGCTGCTTTCCTGACCTCAGGAAACTGAATCCTATAGTACTGTGAGCCCACTAAGTTCTGTGGGTTCCACACCACCAGCAGACTTATGCTGACTCTACTATCAACACATTTCTTGGACACATTCCCAGTGTTCCCCTCTGCAGCCAGACAGGGGCTCATTTTTGATTGTACAGTGTTCCAGAGAGAGTCCCTCCACACAGTCATGGCCATCTGCTTCTGGGAGCACAGACACAAAGGCATGAAGGTGACTGACCCAGCCCTGCAGGCACTCATCTCCACTCACACTGATTTTTCTGTTAAGAATCCCACTTCTTATCCTTATAGACTGACTTTTCTTTTTAAATGGTGCCAGAATTCTTTAAACAGCTTTTTAAGATACAAGGAAGACAGACTAAATCACACCCCCTTAATGAAAGTGAAGTTGATGTCTAATGTAAATAGCAAGGAGAGAAGTAGATCTAACATCAGAATCTGCCTGATGAGGGGGGACTCGGTCTTCATTCACTAGCCCGGGAAGGGATCACCCCAGTGAGCTAACCTTGCTTGGTGAGGCTGTAGGAATTCTCAGTCTGTATCTTTACGTTAAGTGTTAGCGCCTACATTTCAGTGAGAAGAAAGTTTGTTTTGATTGGAACAGTGGGCTTATGCACTCACCTTGTGTCAATTTAAACCAACCAAAAGCCTGCTGAACATGGTGGTACATGCCTATAATCCCAGCACATTGATAGGCTGATGCAAAATAATCACCTCAAGTCCAGCCTCAGTAATTTAGTGAGTTTCTGAGACCCTATCTCAAAAGAAAAAATAAAGGGGCTGAGAACATCGCTCAGTGCAAAGGTCCTAGACGCAGTCTCCATTACTGCTGATAAATAAGTAAGTAAAACAGTAACCCCAAACAAAACAAATGCAACAAAAATCTTAGCATCCACTCCAAAACTTAACGAGAAGGTCATCTCCACAGAACAGGCAGAAGGGTAATTTCATAGGCAGGATATGAACAGTTGCGGCTCTATGCCAAGCTCAGTCTAAACTGTGCTTTTTTTTCCTCTCTGCTGAACACACAGCTCCATAAGAACGTCTCTGTAGGTCCAGTTTCCAGAGTCCTTAATGGCACTCTAACACAGAGTTACTCTTCATGAATACTAGCTCTTCAGTAAAGGTCTGACCTAGTTAGTCAGTGCTGTCCAGAACTAGTAATGAGCCCACCTTGTGATGCATTCTGTGATCCTCACTTGTGTCTCTAATGAGGGAGGACTGTCATATTTCAGGTCTCTTTTCCTGAGAAACATCAAATGACTGCTTGCTGGTATCATGAACTGCATAGGATAGATTTCCTTTATTTGCAGAATCTAATATGATACTGCTCCTAGTGTCAGTCTTTTTCCTCTCTACACTTCAACTTCATTTTACAAACATTTAGGAGAAAAATATCCCTAGTCTGTTTGAAAGAAATACTTACTAAATAAATGAAGATTTGAATGTAATGACATTTTTCTCCTTTGGAAGTGTTTTCTCCTCTTTATGGTGAAAGGTTTTTTCCCTAGAATAAACTGTGATAAGAGGCAGAACCAAAAAGGAGGTCACTCCCTCCTTCCCCTGTGACAATGTCATGGTTTATGTTGGTGGCCCCCGGGCCTCATGTATTTGCATTGTGCATTTGTGATTGGTTCATTGTCTAGTGCTTGGATTGGTGGTGTCAGTGCTACATCCTCCTAGGGGTGGAGCCAGGATGTGATGTAATGGCAGGAAGAAGGCGTGTCTCTCTCTTTTGCCAGTTTCCACCTTGCTCTTTGCAGCTGCCATGAACTGCAGCCCCTCCAGGCCACCCTGCCTTGGAGCCAACTGAGTATGGACTAAAACCTCCAAAAAAAACTGTAAGAAATAAACCTTTCCTTTCCCAACTTTGGGCATCAGGTATTTTGTCTCAGCGACTAGTGAAAAGTAACTAAGACAAACAGCTTCCATTTTCCTTTCCCAGTGGTACAAAAAGGGGTCCCAATCAGTCCCTTGTGCATCATCAATGCCCGCTCTAAGCACCACCCCAGTCAGAGGTTATATGTATATCCCAGACCCCACGTTCTAGTCAGAGAATGCCAGGCTGTCTATAGTCATGTACTTCTCTCCATGTCCTTGGAATAAAGACTACTTTTATTTTATATCTTCTTTCTTATTGCACCGAAAACCTAACATAAGGGTCTGATGATCTCCTACTCCCAAAATATTTACTAAAGATGGACACATTCAAAGGACTGAGAAGAATACGAGTATTAGATGTCATCACAGAATAAAGAAAAACAGTTCAAGTGTTGGGTCAGCCAGCCTGAATGAAAAATCTGACTCTGCCACTTATTTCCCATTTGTCAACTCAGTTTTTTTATCTGCAAAGTGGGGACTGGTGAGGTGATTGTGAAGACTTGAGAAGCCTTGTGAATGGCCAGTGTAGAGTAGATGCTTGGTGTCAAACTTTTTTCTTTCTACCACACATTTGACATTTTTCTTTATCAATGATTGTAAAGGAACAACCTCTATGAATGCATTCTACCCATCAAAAAACAACTATAAAATAGTTGTCATTAGGTCCCCATGCCCACTATAACTCCAATGCCACTGGGAGAGAACCATGAAGGATTTTTGGTTTGAGACTGTGGTTGAGTCTTGGGTCATTAAAATTAAGATATATGGAGAGTCTGAGGCAAGAGGATGCTCAGTTCCAGCCCAGCATGGGCAAGTTAGCAGTTTGCTAGAACATGTCCCTACTCCGTACCCTGCCAAAACAGAGAAAGTGGGGATGTAGCTCCGAGTTCAATCCCTCTACCAAAAATAAATAAAGTTCAAAAGTAAATAAGAAGACATTTACATTAACCCAAATTCAGAAGAACATTGGGATGTCAAGGAAAAGTTGCACTGAGTTAAACAAAAGAAAGTATTTAAGACCATTGAAATGCAGGAGAGAGAACTCAACTCCGTAGAAACGGAAGGTGAGAGCTGTCCAGTAATGGCTGAGAGATCTGAAAAGTACTGGAGGAGTTAGAGACCTCTTGGTCCCAGTCATTAGACCTTAACTCTTCCTAGTTGCTACTGTTGATCCATGTCAGGCTTCCACCCTCCCCTGGGGTTGGAGACAGGAGCTCTATTTCCATTTCAAAAGGGTGGTTCCAGGTCCTTGGGCTGTAAACTAGCAAGACCTTACAAGTTTTACATCTCAAAGGAGCAGAGTTTGCTGAGGCCAATTTTCTAAAAGTCTGAGAAAAGAAGGTGGCACCTAGAATTGAGAGACCCCTCCCTAAAGTTTGGTGAGGCTGAGTGGAGCCTTAAGACCTGGAGGACTCAACCCTTAGGGATGTGAACAGAATGAGCTTGGCTCTGATCTCTGCCTCAGTCCTGATCCCGCAGCTTGGATCTGAGCATATTCATAGAGACTTCAGGGTTACTGTATTAAGCGCTTGCTTCACTAAGGACAGAAGATGAATAGATTTATTCGCCAGGAAATTAAACCTCATTATGATATTCAATAAAAGGGAATTCATAGCTTTAAAAAAACCTATTTAATCATTGATTTTTCTTTGAACTTCATGTTTTTTCTGGAATTCACATGACATAATTGTGCCAAAATTCTAAACTGGAGCTGTCATTTTTATACTCAGAGATACTGCAAAGAAAACCTGATTTTTCAACAAGAAAAGGAGGAAAAATGAAATCTACTGCCAGAAACAAGATATTTTATGCTCTTCTCTGAGAAAACTATTCAAAGAAAGTGAAAGGGTAAGTCATTGAGGAGACAGGCTCTCACATTTTCCAGGGGAGCATACAGAAGGGCTAGGGTGAGGCTTGAATTACTTCCCACATCGGCAATGTCTGCTGTCTTCACCTCCTCCAAAGAACCTGGTGCTAATCCAGGTGCTCACTTTCCTGGACAATTCTGCCTAATTACTTTACTTGTTTATTAATAGAGCTGCATCTGTATTTTGAAGTTATCTTTTAAAAAATAGCATTAATAATAGTTTAGCAATACAAAGGTAGATGGTGAGCAATAATAAATTAGTTTATCCAAAGAAACAGAAAGGAATCCTCAGGAGACATAAGGGAGCTATGGTTTATATATGTTACTAGGACTCTAGAGAAGACCACATCTATCTATCTATCTATCTATCTATCATCCATCTATCTATCTATCCATCCATCTATTTATCCACCTGTAGAGACAGGGGTCTAACTGCATAGTTCAGTATGGCTTTGATCTCAGTACATGGCCCTAGCTGGCTTTGAGCTCCCTAAGATCCTCCTTCTTCTGCTTCCTGAATGCTAGGGTTATAGATACGACATGTGTCACATTTGCTTTTTCCTTCATTTATTATATCCTCTCTCTTTTTCCTGCCTTCTTTCCATATTACTCTCTTTCACATTTTTTCCTTGTATCCTATCATTTTCTTTTCTCTTGCCATGGTATATGTCATAGATAAGTCAGGGATACATTTTTGAGAATGATGCGAAGAAACAGAAATAACTATTGTCAAGAAAACATGAGAAATACTATGAAATGTAGAAATATGATTCCTGGTATTCTTGTACTGGAACATAGGCAGGATTTAGCTCAATTATTTAATTCTGTAAGACATTTTTAGTTATATTTTTATTGCTTATTTTATAATTCCAAGCATGGCAAAGAAAAAAATTATTGTTAGCTGTCCCCAAAACTGAAAAGTAGAGTGACCATGTGAACCAGTTATTCTACTCCTCACTACACATAGTATTTTGAAGAATTGAAAGCAATATGTCAAAGAAGTACTTGTGCACACATGTTCACAGGAATTGTATTCACAGTAGCCAAGAAGTAGAAGTAGGAATTCAGAAATTTGATGTTTCCTACCATAGAATGTTATTCAACCTACAAAGGGAAGAGAATTTTGACACAAGGTACAACATGGAAAAATTTTGAAAACATTGTGCAAATCACAATAAGCTAGTCTTGCAAATAAAATCCTGCATTATGTCCACTCTCATGGGGCATCAAGAACAGTTAAGTTCATAATAACTGAAAGCAGTGCAGTGGTCACTAGATGTTGGAGGAGAAAGAAAATGAGGATTTGTTTGATGCGTTCAAAGTTTCACTTTGGCAAGAAGAAAAAGCTTTGGAGATTAGTTTCACAGCATTTTAAATGTGATTAATGCTAATCAACTGTACACCTAAAGTGGTTAAGATGGTAAATTTCATATATCCTATGTGCGTTTGGCCACAATTAAAAACTGTAAAAAAATTTTAAATGATAATCATGCAAATGAGCCTAATTCATAAAAATGTGTATTAATTTTGTCCAAGTACAATAAATTTCTTCTCAGTAGAAAAGGTGGTTTCAGATGGTCCTTTGCATTGCCCTCTGGTCCATATTATCATTTTTACTTCTATTACCAAATTAAACTTTCTTTCTTTTTCTGTATGTCTTCAGAGTTTCCTTTAAACAAGCTGTAACACGTTATTGGCTCCTGCCATCAGACAGGCTCCTAAGAAATCCTGGACAGGGAAATGAGGAATCTGAATCCACTTTACCCATGGGGCAGATTATAGATTCTCTGATTTCCATCACAGAAAAAGAATTTTCAGGATGCAGCAGCAAGATAAGGAATTTATTAGGCAGAATTTTAATCCATATACTCAGAGTAAAAAGAGTTCAGTTCCTTAAGAGATAGAGGTGCATAACTGCCTGGAACTGGGAACATTTTCCTTGAGGAGTCTGTGGAGTTTTCCTTGAGGAGTCTGTGGAGTTGATGAGTTTGTGGGTCTTCAGGAAGTTCCATCTTGGCCTTAGCATATGAGACAAAAAAAAAAAAAGAATGACCCATCCTATCGGAGGATAATGACCCACTTTACAGATGACAGGTATGAGATCCTTCTTAAATTTTTCTTTAAGTTGGATGATCTGAGCATTCTTTTAATTCTCTTGGACTGTCCCTTTAAGATCAAGTTTTCACACTTTGCTTTCTCAACAAAACTAATTTATAGACTTACAGTATCCTTAAGAAATTGGGGGTGGGTAATGGGTCTGGAAAGAAAGAAGCATAAATTAACCGAGGGCACTGATAGCCTTGGACATTCTTGACTGTGTCCTGGAAGTCACAGGTGTGGGGCAGCTTCCTGTCTGGGACTCCACACAAAGTGTTCTTGTTTCTTACAGATTGCAGGCTGGGTAGAAGGTAATGGGGAAGGGACAGGAGTGGGAATCTACTAGGTCAGAGCGGAAAATTTGTGTTCAAGATTGTCTAATAAGGAAGCCTCCACACAGAGGCCTCTGGACTAGAAGAGAAGAACATGTAAGAAGATGGCAAAGGAGTCCAAGTCCTCCACACAGCTCCCCTCATGGACCGCACTGCACCAGCTGTGCGGCATTCTGTGGGAGCAGGTGCTACCAGGCTGCAAGAAAACCCCGCACTTGCCTTGGTTTAGCCTGAAAATCACATGTGGGCTTTGGGGCATGCCGTGCTCTTTACTAGCTAACGTAGCTTCCCAATGTTGATAGTCCCCTTAATCATCTGAGGAGTCACATTTGTCAAGTTCTTTTCCCCAACTCTTTTCTTCCTTTTTCCTACAGTATTCTTCAGAAGGAAATCATTGTATGCAGGCCACCTAAGAGAGAGCACTTATAATGTGTACTTTTTGAAAACAGTTTCATCAACATAATTTATGAATTTTTTAGGAACTCCTTTAATTTTTCCTACACAAAACATGTGTCTGTTGGGTCCCATTCTTTTAATTATGCAGTAAGTTATATAGATTTTTCTAATGCAAACCATATTTTCATTTTTGAAGTACAAGTGACTTGATTATCATTACCATTTTTAATTTACTAGTGATATCACATACATGATATATATGTGCATTTATGTATATATTATATATGTGTGTATGTGGAGTTTCTTATGTAAAAGATTAGTCTTTTTTGAAATGCCCTCTTCTAATTTTCTGCTTTGGATTATAATTGTTTATGTTCATAATCCCGGAAGAAGAGATCTACAGTCTGTCAGACGGTGTATCTATTTACTCCCCTCCATGACACTTTTCCAAGAAGAGTGTGCATACTACAGTTATTTCAAGTACATCAATGAAAAGCATTATAACATGATTCATACCCATGAGTAATAGAGAGACAGTATCATTTTCTTTTACCATTCCTGGGATCGTTTTTGTTTTAAAAGGAATTTTTGAATAGCTAATATTGTTAATTTGGCATTTGTTCAGAGATCTTTCTTACAGGTTTTCAACTAAACTAAATGCATCGGTTTATGTTCTCTTTTCTTATAACTTCCTTATAACTATGATAACAATAGTATATATGATTGAGCCGTACATTTCCTTAAAGACATCTACAAATTATCCACTGTCTAAAAGCACTTCTCACTTTAATGTCTGACACCTACCAATTCCATGACTATCAATAGGTATTTTATTTTCACAGTAAGAAAAATGCAGCCTAGAAACAGTGAGAAATTGTTTGATGTAATACAAATAGTGACTAAAGGTGTCTGTTCTGAATTACATGCATCCTGACTTAGACATCATTTCCTTTTCTAGTCTTTCTTAACGGAGATGAAAGCTTCCTGGGCAATCTTTTAAGGAAGGTTTAGAATCATTTTCAAACCATTGAGCACTTTCCACTTATTTTGAAAATTATTTGCAAGACAATTGTATACCTTATAAGATAATAACACCTTCATCTCTTCCCCATGAGAGGATGCGCTCGGCAGCTTGAGTGGTTCTTTGGACACACAGTGCTAAGCAATAGCAGCCCAATTATCAGCTGTATCGTGCTCCCAGCAGTTAGTGAACTGAAGAGGACAGAGGTGAGCTCTTCAGTGCCAGCGCTGTGATTGTGTGACCCACACTCAAAGCAAATTTCACTGAACATCTTATTCAGGTTACATAACTTCCTTTATTCTCTGGCCCTTTGTGACGAGTGATTAGGTTCTCAGCACATCTGCAAGAGTACCCCAGAATTAGGAGACCACTACACCCTGTGTCTGCCCCTCCTGTCCCTGGCAAGTGTCCTCTTGCCTGGTTCTGATGTCATAGCTGAAATCTCTCAATTCTCTTTGCAGACATTTTATTAAACCCCACTTCAACTATCCAAACAATTCCCTACAGGCCCCTTCTACACAGGACTACTAAGCATACACCCCAAATTCTCCCTCCCGCTTGTTTCCTACATTTGTTTTCATACTCCAGAACCTAGGAACAGCCTAGGGCCTGTGATGTTACTCCAATCAGCCACTTGGCTGGGATCCGAGGGCCACTTGACTAACTCCACCTGCCTTCTTGCTGTATACATGTCTCAGCCTGCAATTACCTTGACTCTGGGTAAAGCCCTCTGTGCGTCCCTCTGTGCTGCAGACTTCTCTGGTCAGGATATGTCACAAAGAGCCTTACCGACTGTTTTTGAAGTCCTATTGTGCCATGCCTGCCACCTGAAGAATCACAGTGTTATAGAACATTTGGGTGTACACAGATTGATTTTTTTTTTCCACTCAGTTCACCATCTTTCTGGCTCTTTGTATAAAGAGTAGTTTTGTGTTCAAATCTGTACATCTGGGTATTATGTTATGAGATTATGGATATTATTTAAACTTCCTGTTTTAGATGGTTTCCTCTGACAGAGCTCTACCACAGTCCGGAGTGAGGCTTTATCACCGCCATTTTGGATTTGAGATTTGGGGTCTAACATTCCTACATGTCTGTCCTCTTTTCATTCTTAAAGCATTGGTTCTTTATTTCTCTTAGACAGGGTTGAGGTTTGTGGTCCCCTATGATAACTCCTCTGTCACTGTGTGGGGTGGTCTTGTTACTGTTAGGCGGGGGTGGAAGTCCTGACTGTCTGGTAGGCATCTTGATGTCAGCTTCATGGAGAAGAGGACAGAGGTTTCGCCTTACTGTGGCAGAGCTGTCAGAACTTGCTTCCTCATAGAGGAGATGAAATTTCTGATTCTCTACTTCCTGTTCCATCGTCATCCCTGCAGGACATGTGGCTCACTTCGTCACAGCCTGATGCAGGTAAAAGTCTGGGCTCATCACTTGGTCTTTGCCGTTACGCACCATGGCGCGTTCATAGTTGTTCTATGACATTTGCAGTAGAGTAGTAGTCATCTACAATTGTCTGCTTCCCCATCTGACCCTTTCCCTGTCTAGTGTGCATAGAGAAAGTCTTTGTGGAGACACTTTACGTTTGCAGCTTACCAATATCTTTAAGACTACATCTGGGATTATCTGAAAGAAAAATAAACCTCAGAGAGCTTACTATCTATCATTCCATGGATCTCAGAGTCCCTGACAGACTGACTTTCCTTCCTGCTGTCTTTCAGGAAAACTTAATGCAATTTTTGTATATAATGTTCAGAATTTCTAGTTGTCTTTAGCAGGAAGAATAGGGAACAGCATGCCTACTTCTCTTCCTGAAGGTAAAAATGCTCCGAGAATATGTTTAAGAATTTTATTTAATATTGTTTCTATCTTATCAAAAGTTAGTACAAATAATAAATACATGGAACTAATATAATCTTTTCCAGGATTCACAAAACTCACAACTTGTTTTTATTTTACCTCATTTGTTTTCTTTCTTCTTTCTTTCTTTCTTTCTTTCTTTCTTCTTTCTTTCTTTCTTTCTCTCTCTCTGTCTCTGTCTGTCTCTCTCTCTCTCTCTCTGTGTGTGTGTGTGTGTGTGTGTGTCTGTGTCTCATTTGACAGAAAACTGCACATCTATTACTTCTTTAATCCTAAGAATAGTACTGGTATTTCAGAAAAGGAAGGCTATTTTCTTACATAACCTGTCAAATAATTAAAATCAATAAAATTAATACTGGCATCTGTCTGAGTCACTTTTCTCTCGTTGCTAAGACAAAAATACCCAGACACCCAAAGTTAAAGAAGGAAAGGTTTATTTAGCTCACAGTTTGAAAACATTTCAGCCTACAGTCAGCTGGCTCCAAGGCATAGTGGTGCATGGCAGAGGGGTGCCACAGAGAACAGTTAAGCCCACAAGGTAACAAAAGCAACAAGAGGCCTTAACTGCCCCTTTATCTTATCCAGACTACTGGGGTTAGAGTGATTTTAAACCAATAAGTGGGCTGATTTAGTAATTATCCCATTAGTCCCCACATTGTACCATGACACAATCATCAATCACAGACCCTAGATCCAGTCACCTCTGAAAAAGCCCACCTATAACCACATGAGGCTTGGGGTGGGAATACCCTAACACAGTCCACCACAACATCTAATATTATTATCTCGTTCTAAAGTTAGTTTTCATGAATGGTCCTAAAATCCATTATAAACATTTTTATCAGTCCAAACTCTCAACCATACTCATTTGTGGTTTATAACTGTTCATAACAAAATAGGTGCCTCTGTGATCTAGAAATTCTTCTTTTAGCTCTTTCTTGATATGTTGTAAGAATATGGATCAGATATTTTGCAGGATGCCCTGTTATACTTTGAAGATATATCTTCATGATTAGATCCATATTATGCATTTTTAGAATTATCACAGAAATGCTACATACTTTTCACTGTACTATACCAAAATGTGCCAAGGGGTCTCTTTGCTTAAAAGTCATATTACCATCAACTAGCAGGTTACAATTCTCTGCCAGGTTTCTGTGCCATAGTTTAAATTCAGTTCTTTGGGTCTTAAATCTATTGCCTTCTGTTCTGATTCTTAGATTTTTCCCCTATATCCCATGTAGGAGCCAACCAAAAATTCCAACAGAGTCCACAGCTTATTGTACTGCCATTATGTGGCTCCAGTTTTGAGAATTTCTTCTCTTGGTTTTCAGCAATTGGGATATCTCTGACCTCTGTTTTCATTCCTTGAACCAAAATCCCTGGGCTTTCTGCAAGAGTTCTAACTTGCTAGATGGGGGACACATTCAGTTCATGTGTAATCAAACACAACTCTAATTCAGTAGAGTTCCTTTCTTCCAATAGTTGAGTACTATTGGAAGTACCAGGTCTGTCTACTGCTCCAGTGTGTCAAAATCAGTGCTTTCAACAGTTTATTCAAAGTTACGCTTGTCATGGCTGAGACGGTTCAGTCTGTTATATACTACTACACATTCATCAAAACTGAAAGCTTCTTAGCCTAGAATATTTGACAAAAAAAACATAAAAAGCAAATGTGGAAGTACACAGTAAATGGTCAAAATTGGTAATTCCCCAAAATGTTACTTCATTCTTTTTGCCTCAGCCGCTTCCTAACTGGACAGCCATATATGCCAATTGTGATCTTGGGCATATCTGCACCAGAATCTTCTGTGCTGCTGGTTAAAATTCAGACCCCTCAGTCCTACTTACACCATATGGAATCAAATATCTGAAATTGGGTCCCTGACCTTCAAAGACTAAGGAATTTCTAAGGATGTTTTTCTCACCAGGGAAAGAAATCACTACATTAATAAGAATCGGAGTGTCTGAAAACAACAGGATCCCAAAATAAAGAGAGAGACAGTCGTACCACCTCTGTCCAGAGACTTACAAAACCTCTGAAATTGGCCGTGATAAAATGAGAAACAAACTCAGCTTCCCAAAGGCATGGGGTATCTGTGTCTCTGTTGCCCTTGTAACAGGAGCTGTTCAAAGGCTCAGGGGCTCTATCTTGGCATCTGGAGTTTGCTCTTCAGGTGTCTGGCTGTCTGCAAATTACGAGACCACTTCAAGTCCCCTGAGCAGCTCTCTAGGTTGGAAAATTATTTGAGCCATGGAACCACTTTTATGCCAACAGCATAACCAAATTTAATGTGACCATATAATGAATCCTTTTATTGAACGTTTAAAAAATAACACCTCACTAAGACCTGAAAGGCTAGCCAGTATGATATTGGAAAGCAATGTTCTGGAAATGATTCCCCACTTGATAAAATATACTTGATGCACTTTCTATTAGGATTATTGGCTGCTAAACAATTTCAGAGGCTGACAGAGTAGTTTTCTTCTGATGACATAGTTTTATAATAACAGGCACTAAATTTTCTCAGGACTATTGCTCAGGAACTTTGTATATTATTTCCTCATGTACTTGACTATTTCCAAAATATTACAGGTCATTGTCTCTGGATTTAATTTATAATACAATGATACTCTGGCAGGAGGAAAACAAGTAGAGAAATTTAAACAGCATTTATAATAAGGGAACAAGGAAATATTAGGCATGAAGCTAGGGATTTTATTCTGTTAATGTGTTGTGTCACAGTTGGGAAGCCTGGTTCTAGTTCATAATTTTGCATTTTATTGAAGTTCTTATTGCAATAGCCTGAATGCTGTGATTTTAAGACTTGTTTATTCAAGACTTACTCCTGCCAAGTTCTGCCAAGGCGCATGATTATGTTTGCTAATGGTTTTTTCTCTGATGTGGCTTCACTTTTATGCCTATCCCAGAAGATTTATTTCACAAAGGCATTTTAAAGAATAATATAGGTATCAATATGCAACTGTTACTTATTAAATGCGTACAACACTGGTAGACACATGAGGAATGTAGTTGAAACACATTGGGGAGCTTTCAGTGGCAAGTAATAGACTGCATAACTGATGTTGAAAATCATGAGGGCACATGTTCTCTTAGTTAAGAAATCTAGATGCAAGGTCCTAGGAGGCAACACTAGCTAATGAACATCCTCAATTATAACGTATTCACTGATCCCTTCTGTTACCCTTGCTGTCATTTACAAAATAGGCAGTACAGTTCCTAGTGTCCCACCCTCACAGAACACTGCTTTAAGGCAAAACCAAAGAGATCATATTGTCTGTACACTTTTGCTCTGCTAAGGAAGGAAACCTTTACAGAGACTGTCCTTTCACAGGTTTTCTCAAGGTCCCATGGACCAAAACTATATCATATATGCATACCCTGGGGAATCCAGGAAATCAAAGGCCAGAAGTACTGAGCCTCTAGAAGCGTCATGGCTCTCACAACAAGGAAGAGTTGTGCAGAGCAAGTAGAGAAGGGAAGGCTGGTAACCAAGAATTTCCATCTCAAAGATCTAACTTTTTAAAATTCCCAATTGTAACTAAGTGTTGTGTTGACGTTATTGTTTATGGAGTATTTGAAAGCACATCATCTCTGTGCTTAAACATATCTAACATCAAAATTATTCTATCCCCACTTTATACATGGGAAACCCTACCACCAAAACAGAGAGTGATGAGCCCAGTAGCACATTTTAAACTTGCTTATGTATAATGGAACAAGCAGTAAAGTTCTTGGAGTCAAGGTACATTAATTAGGGCATTTGTGCTCACTGTGTGCATGCAAATGAACATAGCCCTACTAACACCTTCCTCTGTATCCTATGAGAGCATCTAACTACTGAGAAAGTTAGTTCCTTAACTCTGGCAGAAAAACACAGGAGACACTGGAAAGGGAAGGACTGCAAGAGGAAGACCAACTACAAGATGCTTCCAATCAAGTCTCTTCTTTGTGATCTTTGCCTTCCATAAGAGGATCGGGAATTAACAAGAGTAGCGATAACCAAAATTGTTGGAACTGATAACTCAAAAATACTTCAGAAGGGAATAAAATGCAGGATTAGAGCATAATTACATTAAATGGATTGAAGAAAATGCAAAACAAAACTTTCTTCTGGGATAGAACACTAATAATATAGAAAAGAAACTGTTGACACAATAAACTGCTTTGGAAAGTCCAATAACGTTAGCTTTGTAATAAGCTAATGTGGGGTGAACTTTCAATTACAAACATTGAGTAAAAATCAGATGGACGTGAGGTCAGGATAAACTTTATAAACACATATATAAAGGATTTTTAAAGGGAATGTGGATAAAACAAAAGCACGGCTGTCACATGGCAAAGAAGGCGCTCCTGTAGAAAAATGGACTGTATGGCTGTCTACCAGCACTCATTTGGAAATGTCTAGATTTGTCGCTCATCGGTTTAATTTCTTCAGATGTGGTCTATAAAACCAAGAATATGAAAGTAGAAGATTATGTGCATTGCATGGAAGAAAGTACATGGCACAGGCAACTGCTTCTCTGCCCACCCACCCTATGCCCACAGCAGTGGCTGCTCTCTGTGGCCCGAAAGCGCAGGCTTGGTGCACTTGCAGGGATGAGCAGTTCTCTGCTGAATCCTCTGCTTAAATCTCTGCTCTGCCCCTCTCCACCTGTGTGACCTCTGCAAAGCACTGAACCTTTCTGTATATCCTTTTCTAAATTTCTAAAGCAAGGATCATAATATCTACCTCTGAAAATTATTAGCATTATACAGATTAACACAAAAATTTCTCCTAAGTGAATCTACACATAGTACAATCTCCAGGAATGTTATGACATGGAGCTTAAAGCTTGAAGAAATTTTACTTTTGAATTATATAGTTTTGTGGTCCTGTATCGAGCTAAATAAGAAAAGCTTAGAAAAACTCAGCTTTATGAGGAATTTTCTTTCTTTCTTTCTTTCTTTCTTTCTTTCTTTCTTTTCTTTTTTTCTTTCTTCTTTCTTTCTTCTTTTCTTCCTTTCTTCCTTTCTCTTTTCTCCTGTTTAGTCTAACATGTTCTGACAGCATCCCTGCCTACTTTCGTTCACACTCTTGCCCACCCCAGTGACTCCTAATTATCCTCTCATCTCAGAGTGGTCAGGCTGAAACTCGCTTCTGCCAGGAAGACAAGCTAGAGTCCTACAGCAGGCACAGCTCTGCTCCCTCCTCAGTGCTGCTCCTCATGACTTATGTCTGCGTCTCTGCCTCCCTCTGCCTGCTCACTAGTTCTGCAGGTTGGCTGGTCCGGTGGCCCAGTACTTGGAAACGACCCTGCTGTTTGGTGTCTGGGAAGCCTGGTCACTAGCTGGACTGCACAGCTGCGGCTCAGCGTGAAGCAGCTTCCCTGCGTGTCCTGCTGCTTTCCTACATGCATGAGCCCCACTCTAGACATGGGGGTCTGAACGATTACACACACACACACACACACACACACACACACACACAGTGGCATGTTTCTGGTCTAAATCATATACCTAGATTTATTTCTTATCACGATGGTGTTCAGTCTTGGCAAATTTGTTTTGCAACCTTCGTTATTTTTGTCCTCATTGTGTATCTGCGCATGTGTAGCTGCTAACTTCCACGCCTTTTACAAACTCTAAGTGGATTCAAGCATACAAAACACAAAAGCACTGCACACAAGTGAGTGTGGGAACCCGCTCCCCACAGTGGATTGTTCTTACACTCCCAGCCAGTAAGGGGGAAATTGGCAAAACCTAGCTATCCCACGAGTACTCTCTATACAGTCTTACTTATTGATTCTACTTATGAGAGTAAATGTAGTAAATGAGAGTTTTCAAAAGCACATTATGTCCTTTAAGTTTTATAACCACCTTACTCTTTTTTGTTCAATTTGAACTTTTTATTAATACATGTTTGTAGTACATAGTGATCACATTCTTCATGAGGAGGTGGTGCAGGTACAAAGCACACTGTGATTCTTTTTTCATCTCTTCCCCATCCCTTGGTCCCCGCACATTGCCTTTTGCTGAGGAAATCTGTCTCCCTACTTCCTATTATCTATCATTTATTTTTCCCTTTGTTTATATTTTAGGTTTCTCACATAAGAAAAACCATGTGATAAACTGTGTGGTTTATTTTACTTACAATTATGGTCTCAAGGTGCACCCATTTTGCTACAAATGATTCAAGTTTGTCCTTCCTCATGGCCAAATAGTATGCCATATCTATAAACACATTTTCTTTATTCATTTATCTATTAATTGACAGTAGGTCATGTGTAAATTTAGCTATCATGTGTTTATTCACTCATGTATGCATGCATTTCCTCATCCAGGAAGTGCTTATTGAAGATCTGCTACTTTTCAGACATGTAGGATTAAGGTCCGCATGACTAATGCAGAGAGGTATTTAACACTTGCTCTAATAGATAATACAATTGTGACCCCCCAGAAGTTGCATAAGTTGGCAGATTTCATATACAGGGCTAAAAGTTTGCTCTATCCTCTTTGTTCTAACATCATTAGCAATGTCTGTTAAATTAATATGTAATTTACTGCACCAGAGTTATTTCTCAGATAAACTGACATATCAGATGCTCTAAAATTAGAATGAGTTAATTCATTATAATAGACATAGCACGATTCCAAGTAAGCAGTCATATTACTTCTATGTAGTATAAATGTTATGGTAATAATTAATGACAATAAAAATTAAAATACATGAATCATTCCTCCATTTTTGTTTTTAGTAATATAACTAACTAGTGTAAGTTTTGAGATTATTTTGCTTTGTACTCAATAGAAAAACTGTCATGAGAAACTGAAAACGTCATTTTTAAGGAAGAGAAGCTGCCATGTGGCAGAATACCAGGAAAAGAAAGAAACAAAGAGTCAGGGCTCCAGGACATAAAAACCAACTGAGAGTCTGGCTTGCTTTGTGCAGGGTAAGAGGAAGTGTCATATTATAAAAAAAAGACTTACCTTTCACCAATTCATTTTGAGGTTTAATCTGGATTGGACTCTTGATAGCAGGGATAGGCAGTGTGCAAGAAACATAAAATGGTCCTAAATTATATTTTTTTACATTGAGAATTGTTTCTATTTGTCACTCACAATTTTAGTTTTGCATTATTAGAAATATAGGCAGAGATAGAAAGTGTGCAAGAATATTTGATCAAGAGATTGTTATAGAAATAATGAAAAGTAGAAAGGGATGCAGCCCCTGGCAAATGGCAGTGAGTTGTGGCCATTTTATTATGAGCCATTAGTGCTTAATTACTAAGTGCTGTATTTGGGCTAAGCATGGTATAAGTTCAAAATTTTCCTCTAAAGAATAATCTTATTCTGACTGTAGGCAACTTTTTCTAATGACAAGGTAAATGTTATGCTTAGACTGAAATACGTTTTTAAATAGATCACCTTTTGATTCTAAATCCTTCTCAGAAAAGCACTTTAAAATAAGATTTTCAAAAGGTGAGAGCATAAAAAGAAACAGTGACAAGAGGTGTCCTGTTTTTTCTGTATGTTGTCATTGTCTGACCTTGAAACATATGGAGAGGAACTGGATTTGTCAGCTGTACCTTCTGACATAAACTATGCTGAACACATGGCCTTTCTGAAAATACTGCAGGGAGCGGTTCTCTGAGTGTCATCCATCATCTCTCTCCACCCTGACATCTCACTGCAAAAAAAAATCAGGTGAAAATAATCACTGTGAGGTGCTGAGTTGATGGAGAATAAGGAAAACGTTAACTCTGTAGCTCATAAAAGGGTCATTGAAAATGCTTTTCAACGATGCCGATGTAGTTTAGGTGCCATCCAGGTACCCGAACCTCCACAGAACGAGAGCATTGTGCACACAAGGAGAAGGTAACATCTGCTTCCTTTCTTGTGACTTTGTTATTTATACAATGGGTGATCAAAAATACAATTGATGGATGCTTTAAAAATAATACAATAAAAGGCATTGCCATTAATTCCTCCAAAATCCCCCCCTCACATTGAACATACTTATCCCATTGCCTTTGCCACTTTCTGAAGCAGTTCTGGAAGTCCTCTTTCCTGAGGGTCTTTCACAGGTGCAATTATAAATATGGTGAATGCTGTGCCATCCAGTGGAAAGTGACATCCACTGGAAAGGCGTGCTATAAAAACATGACAGTGTGTCCTCATCCACCTTACTCATGGGCTCTAGTACCATGTGACTTTGATGCTTCTCTAAAGTCAAAATTACCATGAAAGATAAACATTTTGAATTAATTCAGGACACTAAAATAGCTACAACATCACAACTCAAGGCCCTCAGAAGAGCGCACTACCAGAACTGCTCCACAAGTGGTAAAAACAATAGATTAAGTGTGTTTCAAGTGGGAAGGATGAATGCCAATGATCTTCTACTGCAATTTCTTTTCATTGAAACACACGCTATGTTCTTCAACCACATCTTGTATTCAAGAAATTTGCTCTAATGACAAGTCTATCCAAAATATATCTATGAAAGTAAATTTGAGTGTCCTGCTGTGGATTTTTCTTTTTATAAAATTTACACATCTTGGTAACAGATTTTAATGTGTTTTGCTCAATACAGTATATGCTTCAGATTTTCAGTGAACAAGAAAAAAACAAATATTATTTCCCTTTATCTTGAAGCTGGATATATAACTTTACCTTGGGCATGTTTGGATAAGCCAGATATTATATTTTATTTTATCTTACCAAAAGTAAAAATATTTTTGAGTATGTAGTGTGATTTTCTTTTCAAATAGTCATTACATACTATCCATGTTTTCCTTTAAGTGAGTCTTTACATACTTTCAAGGTAGAGGTCTGTACAGACACTCTTGATTTAATGATGGATTTCTGTTCCTGTGACTAGGTTGTTAAATGAATTGGTCCCTAAATGCAAAATTGTATATGCTACATACATTACAATATTCAGAACAAAGTAATGGTCAAAGAACACTGCAACTTGATAACTGTTTTTATTTGCACACTCTTACATGCGGGCCTGAAATGTATGATAGATCATAAAACTGCAGTATGATACAGTATAAGCAGCAAAAAATACTACATAAAAAAGACACTGAAGCCCTATCAATCAGGTGTACAGAACTGCATAAAGCAAGAGCTGTATATCCAAACAGCTGGCCTCAATCGAAAGTCTGAATAGTCGTTGAAAAGGTTTCTGTATTAGACATCATAATATTATCACACACATCATATTATCCCAGGAGTTCAATGAAAATGATTTGTTTTCCTTAAGAACCCATGCTCTCCAATCACCTTTAAAGTAAAATACAATAGTTACCAACAAATCATCGCATCATCTGGATTCAGGTACTATTGACCCATTACGTGTCAGAAAAGGTAGAGAAGAAAATAATTCAGAAAATCCAGGAGATCTTATGATACAGAAAGTGCTCATCAATAAACATGATTGCAAAATAGATGCAACCAAGCTGATCATGACAGCATCTTTTCTTATTATTTCCTCACATGCCCTTTCTTGGCATCTTAGCAGCTTCTATGAGTTCTTCAAGGTTACATTGACCACAGAGTTGATATTGCTGGAAGCTGTGTTTTGAATGCACAAGTTTAGCTCGTTAACAAAAGAGTTTCTGCAGGTCATTGCAAGGAGCCAGTGAAACTAAAATACTACTAATAAGATCTCAAAGAGTCACAAACCTGTTTGACTCTGTAAAAATCATTGGAAACACCAAATATCCTTGTCAGTGAAGCTGGCATTTAGGGAGCCAATTCTCTGGCCACCTCTGCAGTAAACACCTTGAAAGATAAACAAATACAAGTACATAGTAAAGTAGTTTACTAGCCAGGAGTGTAAGACAAAAATTAAACATGAAAAAATCACAAGAATGACAGTGATAATTAATTGTTCAATTATTTCTTGCAGCTTGAAAGCTTATAGCCTTCGATCAAATACTTGTATATGCACATATGTATCAGACATTCCTACACATCAAAGGTTTCAAATGTAACATCACTTCCAAAGAGTCTGTTTATGTCTAAGAATTTATGCAATTCCAGTTGAATCAGTTTTACTATCTCCTGACGAACCTTTGGAAGCAAATAGTTTCAGGCAATGAGCCCAATAAAAAACGGGCACTGGTGCATTTCGTTGGACCTTCAGCACAGTTGTTCTGCCTGCACTATATGTGATCAAGAGGTCTTGTAAGATCATGCTCCAAATCACTCCCTGTGGCATCCAAACAAACAAATCATACACATTCTGAATATTGAGGCAAAACAAGCAAACATGAATTAGATTGTTTGTTTTGCCTCAATATTCAAAAATACAAGTACTTGATTTCTTCCCCAGTGTCAAGCATTACAGAAATAATACACATTTTGAACATATTTGTCTTTTCATAAATGTTGTGTTTATTTGTATAACATGATTAGTAAACACATATAAAATGTAACAGGCTACAGACACTCTTCCTTAAATGACCGAGTCATGTTCCTGTGACTGGGTCATTAATTGAGTTGGTTGCTAAATGAGAAATTGTATATACTAGGTGCATCACAATATTCAGAATAAAGAAATGGTCAAAGGAAATTCCAATTTAACAACTTTGCTTTTATTTACATAACTCTCCTATGCAGGGCTGTAATGTACAACAGAATATAAAACTACTGTACTACACTGTATGGTACAATCGAGGTGTACTGTACAAAAAATTGAGGCTGTATCAACAAGGAGTACAGAACTGTGCCAAAAAATCTGAGCAGCAGGTCTTAGGTCCAAAGATACACCTCAGGTGTACGTCTGAACACTTGTTAAACAAGTAGGTCACTAAGCAAGGAGTTACCTCTATACCAAATGAGACCAAGAAGTTTTATCAATGAGTCAATAGCTATTAAATTGAATGTCAAAATTAGAATCACAGTATTCAATACCTGTATGTCATCTTTTTTTCCCTCTGCAGATGAGATAGTAGAAAAAACATGAAATGACCAAAGATTACATTGTAAAGCTCACCTTGTCTATGTCCTCTTCCTTGTGATTCTCTTCTTTATACCCATGAGTCACTTTTATACGTACTCATTAATTCTATTTTCTAATGACATAGTCACTTTTATACATACTCATTAATTCTATTTTCTAATGACATAAAACACACAACTGACTCTGCAATCACGTAGACATCAATTTAAATGTTTTATTACGGTAACATCATATTAAATCCAATTCAAATAAATGATAAATGCTGATTATAATAGTTTTGTATTTTCTCTGGCTCAAGTCTTTGCCAGTACACCTGAGTGGCAGAGAACATACATTTAGGCAAAAATTCTATCAGTCTTCTTGGTTATTTCCATCAAAAGCTATCTAACCACAGTCCGGCCTCTCATGGTTAAGCTTTCTAGCTGAGTCATCAGTAGAATGGATGGTGATCCAGGGAGAGTTGAGCATAATGGAAAGGAAGAATGGTGATTGTGGGTGTATTTATCCAGTGTGCACAGAGTACATACTCGATGGCCCTAAATTATACTTTTAGCAACAATTCACAAACTGCCTCAGTAGTGAGAATTTGGAACCTTGTTTCTGTTTTCTGCAGAATCCAAGCTTTGCTTAACTGGAGGACTTTCAAGGGCACTTTGAGTCTTTTTTTTCAGTCAGTTTACTCTCTTGACTCCAGTTATTAAGTTGCTCAGTCAAAACAGGATGAGTAGTTCATCAAAAGCTAGGAAAGTTTGAGAAAATTGTAGTCTGGAGGAGTATTCATGAAAACTAAAAGTATGGTGGCACCTTGGATAGCATCCCAGAAGGAAAAAAGAGGAGAAGGGATTAGGTAAAATTAAGGAAATGTAAAGGCACATAAAATGTGAATGCTATTTATTAACAATATAGCAACATTGTTTCATTAGTTGTGACAAATGATCTGTTGTTATATAAAATATTTAGCAGTGGAAGAAATTGAGTGTGGGCAATATAGAACTCTCTGTAATTTTTCTGTAAAATAAATACATTTTTTAAAAAGTTTCTTACAAAAAGATAAAAAATGGTTAATCCAAGCACGGCGATCTGATGGAAGAAAGTTTTGTCTATTCAAGTAAAGCAGAACTAAAACAAATTACTTTAATGGGAAAAGTGAAAAATGAGAGTGTCATAAATCTCTGTCCTCTTTCCTAAGCTTCCTTCTCTGCACTCTTTCAAATCATGCTGCATTTCAAGTTACGCTGCTGACTCAGGACAGATACGGCTCATATTTAACTTCTCCCCCAGCACAGAGATGACTCAGTCATAATCCAGCCCTTCCCGCCCACCCACTCAGTCTCTCAACCCATGGTCCGCACTGTCAGCACTCTGGGCCGGATGTGAGCAGGCTGAGGGCAGGAGAGCCAGCACTCTGCAGAAGCTATGTGCTGCCCAGTGGCCATCTTCAACTGCCAGCAAGACTCTCAGAGGCTGACTGAATAAAGAAGCCCCTCTGCCTTTCAGCCCTCAGGATGAACAGGGGGAAAACACTATTTTGGTTTACAGAAGATGAAAGAAAAAATAGCAGCACCATGAATGCCTTTAGCTCTGCCGATCTCCACCTCTAATGAAAAATTGACTCCAAAGATGAGATTATTCTAGGTAGCCAGTTTAACCTTCCTGAAAATACCTAAAAGGGGAGAAGTTGGACAGAGATCATGCAGGTGGCAGCTGTGTCTTCTTCCAAGCATAATTTGGCATAAATGCATGTCCTAAATAAGGAAATATGAAGAAAGACCACTGAGATACTGCTTATCTCCTTTCTAAGATTATTCTCTACTGTTTTCTTCTTAAGGAAGTGAGTTGATATTAATAGGAAGTCTTACTTTAGAATAGCTTCATAGTACTGAAGAATGTTGCTTGGAAAAGGATGTGTAGGAGGTCAAGGTGATGATGACTGCTAAATCCTTGATCAGAGGCTTTCGTCACTGTGTCTGTCTTCCAGACAAACTTCCCTCTCCAAGCCTACCCTACCTGTCTTTCTCTGAAGTATTTATTAACTTTCACTGTTATGCCTTCCAAAGTGCAAACTCCAGCAACACTGGACCTTTCCTCTCCCTTCCTGGCCATGCCTCCTTCAGTTCCAGGATTCCTTAGGGAAGCTAGAGAGCGGTTGATGATCTATTTCCTTCGTAATACACGTTAACTCTATGGGCACATGTTGAATCACATCCCAAGTGTTTACAATCAGCTGAAAATTTCATGAAGCAAAAGTATTCTTTTCATATGGTAGCATTTCTAACAGTGATGTTTTATAACATGTAAACCCCATAGTTAGCAATAAAAACCAACAGGTGTGGAGATATTTGTATTTATAGCATCCCCAATTAGGATATGGAAAATACAGTTACAGTCATTGCTCTGGTATTTTGATGTTTCCCATATTGTACACATAGGAATATTATAAATTATATCTTTGCTTATCCATATCCTGTTGTAGAAGTTTCTGACCATGTTTTCTGCCTCATCATCAGGGGTACCTACGGATACTTTGGGCCCACCCTCGGGGTATTTTATTAGATGAGACCAGAGTATAAACATCTGCATTTTAATAAACACCCCAGGAAATTCTGAAGCAGATAGCTAACGGAGTGAGCTTTTGGAAATATCTCACTTCTGTCTGACACTTTTACACCTAAAGTAAGAAAAACTTCAAAATATTTTCCAAAGAGCTTTACTTTAGGCCACCGTGCACTAAAAATTAAAAAAATATATATAAAAAGCAAATGCACCATGAGCAGCATCTCATGATAGCCACAGTATCTCTCCTTTCCAAACAGTAGCCTCCTGAATAGTGACTGAGACAGGAGGGACCCAAACAGAGCCAACCTAATCCTTAGTTTTTAGAATCTCGAGAGCTGCAAATCAGAGTGTGGGGACACTGAGGGGACTGAACCTTGAAGAGACAGAGAGCCAGGAGCAAGGGCTCATCGGACAATACTCCCACGTCTGTGTAGGGTAGATTTTAGGATTTGTTGAGTAAAAGACTGAGTAAGTATAGCATTAAGCACCACAACACCAGGTAAAGAAGAACTGGTGAGCAGCAACTGAACAGTTTCCACAGCTGAGTGGGAGTCACCAGTCACCACGGGGCACTTGGAGGAGATGCAGAGGAGTCACTGCCAGCCGCAGGCTGAACTGTCCCTGGAGTGGGGGACACCACCAAGCTGCTCAGACAGGCTACCTTGACCACTTGAGAACACTTTAGAAACAAATCTCAGAAGGATCAAGCACATTCACAAGTGGTTTCCGCCTGTCCCTGTGCTGTTTCTTTTGTAACACAATAGCCTGCCCCCGCCCCACCCAGAGGAGATGTTCTCCACATTTTCTCTAATAAAATTATTCCATGTTTAGGTCAACAGAATGAATTCTGTGCCCAAAACTAAAAAATCAAACCACACACACACACACACACACACACACGCACACACACACACTCTTCCTCTACATTAACTTCGTGACACAGCTGTTTCTGTAGCTTTGAACGTTACTTTTTGGCATTAACACAGAGTTGTAGAGTAACTCTCAGCCATCCTTTAAGACCGCGATCCAATATTGTCTCCTCCATGGAAATTTGTATTTATTTTTCAGAAATTACAGCAACTTCTGCTTTTTTCTTCTTTTTTCCATAACACTGTGCTTAGGCTAGTTATTACAGCTTTTATTCAGGATTGGAGGTCTCTTCATCATGGAAAGTGGGCCCTTAATGTGTGGAGGGAAGTCTTATTCTTTTTATACACCTCAGAGATCAGCAAAGAGGCTGATTGATGGGCACAGATGCATTGCTAAACACTTGGCATGCGATACAGATTTTAAAACTCAGAGCAATTAAACAAATTATCATTATTACCATCTCTGATTTGTAAGGAAAGAAAGCAAAACAGACAGATATTTCAGAGAGAATTTTAGAATAAATGGACACTATTTAAATTTGCATTTAAAGTTTCAAAATCAATTCCAAGGGTCAAAGAATCTACTTTGTCTATATCCCTATGAAGTTAATATTTTAGGCGATCTCTTTTCCTCTCCTAATTGGCTTGTAGTATCCTAGCTTCTTTCCACCTGGGTACACTGAAAAGAATGAACACATCGTGTTTTCTCATGCCTTTGTGAACTACTATGTACTGTTTTCTAATTCTGAAGCCTTCTCATGGAGGACAATTAAAATATGTAATGCAAAACCTCATTCTTAGTACTAAACACTTCTGCTGTTCTTTCACCCTCATGTGGGAACAAAGCCAAAAATTTTACTCACAGATTAGAATGCCATTTTGCTATACAGACAAGCAAGTCTTACTTGTTAATTTTCTAAATTAATAAAGTAGAAACTTACCAACTTTTGGCAAATAATACTTTTATTAAAATGAAAGACTGATATTTATCCAAAGCAAAATATACATATGTGCTCAGAAACAAAAAAGAAATACAAATCAATATAACAAATCTCACTTTTTTCATTTTTGTTTTTGTCAAGTCATACAAAAATTGCAATTATGTGTTCTGTGTAGAAATAGATCATTTCTTATGGTTTATGCACTGGAATCATAAATCATTTTGCTATATAAATTATAAATGAAATCAATATTTGGAAAAGACCAGACTGCAAAGGGAAAAAGGTTGTGGAGTATTAGTAAAATTAAAGTGTGTCACTGTGGATTATATTTGATTTACCAAATTGATCTCAATATTAATCTCATATATTTGGAACAAGTATTATCGACCTAATCCCTTTGTCATAACAGAGAACTGAATCCTTAAGCGATTTTCAGCTTTTGGCTTTATCGCCAACAGTGGGGCTTCAGGAACCTCTGAGTGTACTTTTAACTGCAGCATTGCTTCCAGCGATGTACGCAAAGCCTGCAATTTCCTAGTCTGAGACTCTTAAGAAATGTACTGTCGGGAAACCTGGAAATCTCTTTGGGGAAATACCCACATGTATAGTGTAGAAATAAAAAGATAATTAAGGAAAGTATAGTTAAATATGAATACTATTTCTTTCTTAGAAGAATTGTTTCTCTTTCTTTGATGATTTTTAACTGGGAAAACAGAGTATCTTCTGCCATGAAAGACAATTATATAGAATATGTTTTGAATATCTTGAAAACATGTATGCATGACACTTATTAAAACAGGTCCTATAAACAGGGACTGACCTGAGTAACAGTGGCAATTATGGTCATCTCAGCTAGACCTTGGACTCACTTGTCCTAGATGACTAGGTTCATATGATTTTATGGCAGCTGCAAGAATTATACTTGTATTTTAAAGAACTGCAATCAAAAAAGTATTTAGACACAAGCTATTGTGTTAAAGTTCAAATGGCTTTTTCATGCCTCTGAAAGATTTTTGCTTAACTAAAATTCTGGCTTCTCTTTCCCAATCAACCAGGATGGAACCATGGTGTGATGTGGGTCAATGTGTCACTCTTGAAGACAGAAACTTCTGGACAGCGAGACAAGCGTCCTCTGTTCTCGACTCAGTGTGGTAGCAGAACTCTGTGAAGATATTCCAGAGTGTTCCCACCTCATTAGGAGATAGGACACACAGTAACAGACAACAGGTGACTTGCTGCCTTCCCATGCCAGATGTAAAAACTGTAAGTCACGTTGAAGTGAGAGACAGCGGAATGTGAGGGAGAATGTATAACAGAGAAAGGGAAGGGTAAGATATCCTTTGAATGATACAAAACAGGATTTTTAGATATACTGCATTAGCCAACCATAGAATGAAGAGAAATAATGTGAAAGAAAAAATAGCAACATTGCAGCTAACAGAAAAACCACTCCATAAAAGAAAAATATGACCATTCAATTATTTTATCTGATCCTTCAATATGAGAATGGTAGCATCCATGGTATTTGCTGGTATGAGTAGTCTCCCATCATGCTGCAGTCTGTTAGTGGTGACCACAGATGACCAGAAAACTTAACATATCTACACAAACTGTCACCCTTCACCACTAACATAGACTTGTATCAAAATACCCTTTACACTGAGAAATGCAAAATCATCACCTTCTGCAGTACAAGGAAGGATTTTAAAGGTGAGATAACACCCATAAGAACTAACTAGTTGTGAGGCTATAGAATTTATATCTCATCTAAATGACTCATTTCATCAAAAACATTCAATTCTGTAATGTTTTCCAGAAATTCTGCAAGAGAAACGTAACTAACCTGGATGACTAAAGCCAAATAGTAAAATGAAGCAGAAAACAATACAAAAATCTCAATTGATAGGGACTAGGGGATGGGAGAAATGAGATATTGGGGAAAGGGTAGAAATTTTAGTTATAAGATGAATACGACCTGGATATTTATGCACTGAGGTGTTTCTGGTTGACAGTACTAAGACAGGAGACATCAGGAGTTTTCACAACACCATAAAAAATGGTAGCTGTGAGGTTATAGTTGTGCTATCTTGATTGTACTAAATGCAAATTGCAGTTCAATTTTTTAATGTTTCCAACAATTCTGTTTGACATGGTTATCTTTAGAGTATGCATTCCTACATAGAAATGAAATGCAGAACCCCCAAATTAAAATGTCAAAAATGTTCTAAAAACGCATTTCTTTACTTGTGCTTTACTTCAACAAGGATATAAAATAATGGAAAAAAAGATTTAAAACCTAATTTGTAGTTTCAGATGCCATTTCTTTAACATCTGAGGTACACATCTCTTCTTCATCATACATGCATCATCAGATGTGAAAACCTATTGCTTCCCCAATCTCTGGGCCACTGTGTTTTGTTTTGCCTTGTGCTGTTTTGTCTTGAAAATGCAGGATTTTGTTGGCTGATAATGTCAAACTCCATAGGGCTTGAGTTAGATAAATATTTACAGCTCTAAATTTTATTCAATCAGGGATTTCCTATATTAAAAGCTACAAGCTCTGTCTTGCAGAATTATTTATGGTTGGAGATAGTACATTACCTAGTTTACAGCTGCAATAAATCTGACTCTAGTAGAGTGGGAGGTTCTTGGACAATTGTTTAGTTATCTCATAAATGTGATAGACACAAAATTTGATGTTCAGATGTGATTGTTGTTATTATAATATATGTGCACTTATAAGGTCTTTCCAGAAATATTTTATGATGGGTATTGACCTGGAGTTGAAATTGTCACTATATTTCACTTTGTGACATAATTATCTTTTTCTTAAAATTGCTAGTATGTTTTAGGCAAATGTACAGGAAGCAATATACCAATTAGCAGACAATTAGTTTTCAGTTATAAACATAGGTAAAAAGAAATTCATGTGTATTTGTGTTTGCCTTTTTGAAACAAAAAAAATATTCTTTAAATAGTATTTCTAGTATTATTTTTAAAGCATGAAATAGCTGTTATGTAAGACTAAAACAAATGCTATTTCGGTAAAAATATAATCTACTTCAATGCCATTCTGTTTACAGAATGACTTCTGCATTGTATTTACTCCTACATTTGCATGTTTTTTACCATTTACCTTCTTGTTGATCTTCAGGAGCTCTTTATATTTCAGGAGCATGAATGCTTGGGCATTTATTGTGAGGATTTTTCTTAATTTTCCATTTGTTTTATTTTGTGGTTTAAAAGTTTTTCATTTTCTTTTTCTTTTCTCTTCTAAGATTTCTAGTGTTTGTATTTTGTGAGCCTTTGAATGGAGAGCTATGACAGAAAAGGAAATTGTAAGGATGAATTTGACTCTAGGATATGTTTCTTCTTTTTTATCTTTCTTCTTTTCCTACCAAGATTCTAATTTTATATTTCCCTGTATAAATGAGGGGGTAAAACATAGTTTTGAGAGCTGGGCTGAGGATTTTTCCCAATGTTTATTTTTTGTCGCTCTGTGTTTGTAGTATACAGTGATCACATTTCATGTAGGACATTGAAACGTGCACACAATACATCTTAATTCTTTTTGTCCATCCTCTTCCTCGCCCCTTTCTCCCACTCCCATCTATCTCTTGGTGCCCTTTCCATTTTCAAAAAATTTATCTCCCTATTTTATACTACCTACTTTTTATTTTACTCTTTATATTTAGGATCCCCATATATAAAAAACCATGTGATATTTAAACTTCTGTGCCTGATTTATTTCACTTAACACTGTGGACTCAAGGTGCACCCATTTTCCTACAAATGGCTCAAGTTGATCCTTCTATAGGCAGAATAGTATGCAATTGTGTATAAATACATTGTTTTTATCCATTCGTCTGTTGATGGGAGGATAGGGCACTTTCAATATTTAGCTATTATGAATTATGCTGCTATAAACATAGGAATACATATATCACTATAATGTTATGCCTTCAACTCTTTGAGGAAAATATTCAGAAGGAGAATAACTGGATTGAGTGGAATTTCTACATTCAGGCTTTTGTTTTGTTCCATTTTGCTTTCCATGGTGATTGTATTAGTTTACATTCCCACCACAGGGTTGCTTTTCCCTTGGGACCTTGGCCCCATTTGTTATCACTCGATTTCTAATGACAGCCCTTCTTTCTGGAATAAGATGGAATCTCAGTGCTGTTTAAGTTTTCACTTCTGTAATGGTCAGAAATGGTGAACGTTTTTAATGTACCTATAGATGATTTGTACTTCTGTGAAGTGTTTATTCATTTCTGATGCCCGTTTTTTGAATGGGCCTATGATTTTGCAGAGCCTAATCTTTTGAGTTTTTATGTATTATAAATATTAGTCCTCTGTCCAAAGACTAGCTAGTAAAATATTTTCCTTATGTAAATTGTCTCTTTGCTCCATTGGGTGTTTCCCTTACTGTGCAGAAGCCTTTTAATTTGATATAATCCTGTTTTCTGGGTCCTGATGGAATTCCTTGTGCTGCTGGGGTTCTGTCCAGAAGGACTTTATCTCACTCTGACTAAAGCCTTTTATGATAAACTTGCTGCCAACCTTGTATTAAGTGGGGAACAACTGAAAGATTTCCCTGTAAAATCAGAAATAAGTCAAGAATGTCCTCTATCATCACTCTTGTTCCATACAGTACTTGAAACATTCACCAGACCAATGAGGTAAGAGAAAGAAGTAAAAGGAACATGTATAAGAAAGAAAGATGTTAAGCTACCAATACTTATTTGAAGATGACATGCTCCTCTACACAAAAGATCCAAAAATTCCACCAAAGAGTTCTAGAATTAATAATAAAGTTCATTGTTGTAGCAGGACACAAAATCAATACACAAATTCAGTAACATTCTATACCAATAATGAACTCACTGAGAAATTAGGAAAACAATACCATTCACTATATCATCAAGAAAAATCTAGTCAAGAAAGTGAATGATCTCTATATCAAAAACTACAGTACTCTGAAAGAGGAGATCAAAGAAGGCATTAGAAAATGGAAAGATAGCCTCTGCTCCTGGATAGACAGAACCATTATAGTGAAAAAAATCCACACTTCCAAAACTGTTATACAGATTTAATGCAATCTCAATCAAAATATCTCATATAGAACTAGACAAAACAATCTTAAAATTCATATGGTAACAGAAGAGACCAAGAATACCAAAAACAATCCTGGGTCACAAAAGCAAGGCCCGGGTACCACAATCCCAGACTTCAAATTATAGTACAAAGTTACAGTGACTGAAACTGTGAGGTACTGACACAAGAACAGATACAGATCAACACAACAGAACAGAGGATGCAGAAATGACTCCAGGCACATTAAGCTATCTGATCTTTGACACAGGAGCCAAAAACATACACTGGAGAGAAGACAGATAGCCTCCATAATCAATGGTACTTGAAAACCTGGCTAATCACATGCAGCAGACTGACTCTGGGCCCATATATCTCACCATGTACTAAACCCAAGTCAAAATGGATCAAAGATCTAAATGTTAAAACAGAAACACTTAACTCACTGGAAGATACAATAGATAAAAACTCAAGAACACAAACGCATAGGTGGGCTAAGGGTTATAAATCACATAAACATCTCTCCTGAACAAAGAATCCACACTCCATCTTAAATCACGGTGCATTCTCTTCAATATGTCAAGAGATGAATTTTAAAAGTATTCAGGGCACCCACCAGATCCTCAATGTTTTTTGGGTGCCCATGATTAATATCAAGTGGTAGGAAAACCAGCATCCAAGGGAAATCAACAGTATCTTCACATCCTCCTTAAATTTTCTTCTGTTTTAAAAAGAGGCACAAGAGGTCCTGGAACTATTAATACTTTGTAGAAAACTTAAAGAAGCAACTGGGAATGGATCATGATATCCATGGAGAATGAGCTGGATTTATAATCACAATAACCTAGAAGTTCTCATAAGACACCTCATACTTATTTAAGATTCTATCTTAAATTTTGGAACTCACTCAAAAGCCAAGTGCTCCCCTTGGTTTTTCCATCACTGTTGGTGATGTTTGATGATAATTTCTTTCTTCTAAATAAATGGCCTAGTTTTATTGCTGTCGTTGTTTTCTTCCAATTATTAACCATGTTCTCTCCTTAGCTGATTTCACCTGGGTCTGCAGATAGGACAATGATGTACATTTTCCCTTTGCCATCCTTGGCTTCTCCTCTGCCCTCCACCCTCCTGTGCCTCGCTTCCTTACTGACAGCTCCTCTTAAAATCTGGCAAACATTTAAACAGCAGGAGCTAAGCAATAGTGTTCTGCTTTCCAGAAATTTCCCTTATGAGTAAATGCATCCACTGTGAACCTAACAGCCCAGAGCCAATGCTAAGACATATTTTTGTCCTCCTTCTGAGGCAGCCACATAAAACTCACCAGGATGTCACATGTGTTCCAACACCAAAACATGTTTCAAGTTTTACACTATAGGTCTCTCCATTCCGATATTGAAAACATCATCTCTTACCTGCATTAACACGAAGTCTCCCAACTCAGATCCGTATTTCCATTTTGTCTCTTACAATTTAGTCACTGCATAAGGTAATATTTGGCATGCATCAGACAGATCTGTGTATCACACGCACCCTTCACGTACAATGCTCTCAAAATAGTTCTAACACACAACATATTTTCAATGTAACCTCAGAGCCAGTAGGAACCACAGGATGGAGACCTGCTTGCCTCAGCCAACACCTCCCTCATCTCAGTACCCTTCTCCTAATTTCTTTGCTTAGACACACTGGTTTTTTGGTTTCTCACTGAGCACATTTATCTCTTGCCTTCCTTTAGGGCCTTTGTGGTCAGTATTTGTGGAGGAAGGGCTTGAAAACTAGTCCAAGCAAAAGGAAAAGACCCTGGTTAAACAAGTCTATAAACATCCTCTGTTATCTTTTCTGTCAGAGTATTTATATCTGGCATTCCAAAGCTTGGTATTTCGGATTTCAGTTTCTTTTTTCTACCGCACCCCTAGCATACTCCCTGGATTTTAGACAGTGCTATAGCTCTGGTTCCTGCTTAGATGACTGAAGTCATAAGTAATTATTTTCACACAGCATATTTGTCAGTTTAGGCTGCCATAACAAAAACCACTGACTGGGCAGTATAAGCAAGAAAACCTCATTTCTCAGAGCCTTGGACTTGGATGAATAATGCCAAGGCACAGCAGATTGAATTCCTGTTGCAGGGCCGATTCCCAGCTTGCAGATGTTGGCCTTTGGGCTCTGCCCTCAGGAGGTGACAGAGAGCTCTGGTGACTTTTTTTTTATAAAGCCCCTTATATTAGGACCCCATAACTGTGACTCATTTAATCTGTATTACTTCCTTACAGGCCTTTACAGGTCACTTTGGTGTCTAGGGCTTCAACATGCAAATTCTGGAAAGAGAAAAATAATTCAGTCCACATCAGATATGAAAGCGGATAATGTTTTCCTTCTTGTCATTGCTTTTGAAATGGGGTCTCCTTATGTTACTCGGGCTGCTCTCAAACTTCTAAGCTGAAACAGTCTTGTCTCAGCTTCCCAAATAGCCAGGACTACCAGTGTGTGCCCCATGCTGGCTCATGGGAGCTGGTATTTTGACATTGTCATTTATTATTTTGTAATTTAATGAAGGACATGGATCTCTATGAAGATCTAAGAAGTTATTATTTGATCTGGTAGATATGCCACTGTAGCAGTAGTTATCTGATGGTTAATATGGGCTCCACCAAAAAGCAGAAACAGAGTGTTGGAAAAGGTAACAAATTGAAAGAAAATCATCAAAACTGACCGAATTTAATCTCTCAATCATCTCTCCCCCCCACCAAATGCTATTTGTTTGGTTGAAAGACTTATAGACACTCAACTACCACAGATCCAGTGAGTACTCAGACAGGAACTCACTTCTGACGGCTTTGGTTCTTGCTGCAGGGTCACTGTAGTGATGGCCAACTTGAAAAATCAACCTTGTTCTTTCTCAAATCAGATTCCTGGAGCAGGCTAGAATGACTCCAATGCATGAGAATCCTTGAACTGCTGTGCTGGGGAACCGGCTATGTAAGGGTTAAGTTGCTGACCACAGTGCTCTAGAGATAAGATTACACCAATCACAGCTGAGGCAGCCAAGGACATTTGGCTCTGACTCCAATTCTAGAGTAATAATTATCAACCTTAAAGATAAGACAGTTCTGCTAATTGGCAAAACTTACTGCTGGGAAAGTCTTTGTTCTGACTTCTCCAGGTTCTGCTCAGCTTCCCACCTTTACCTCAGCTTTTCTCTTCGTTTCTCTCATGCCCTCCAAATTTCTTTGAAATCCAATAACTACAGGCAATCCAGAGAAGTCTTTGTCTTAGATCCAAGAGAGTTCTGACTTTCCTTGACTCCACAGACCATATTTGCATTGTCTTTACTTAATCCTTTTCCATAAGTTCCTCTGTAAGATATTGAGTCTGATCAGCTCTGAGAATTGCTGGGTCTCCAGGGCTTCCCTCAATGTGAATAATCTGGGCTCAGACATCAAGAGTCTTAGTTTTTCATACAGAGAAGCTGATGGCTTCCCAGGATTCTCAGGCTTTGCAGATATCTGAAAAGGTAACTTTGAATATGAGTGTGTCTATCAGTTCCACAAAGGGAAACACAAAGTAGAATTTTAGATCTCTTGTGTTTTGAAGAAGTGCATTTCTTTTAGTGTAAGATACTCACAGTAATTCAATATGATGTGGCAGAAAAGCACATTAAAGTCTTTCTATGTATTTCATGGCAGAATAGTCAAGATAGATTTGTGATAATGCTACTTGGTGGTTATCATGGACTTTCGATATACAATTTTTAAAACACAACAAATATGATTTTTATATTTCCTAAAGAAAGTTTTTCTTTAGAATAAAATACTATCATACTTTTGTGAAATACCAAAGTTCATATTAGTGGAAAAGTGACTTTTTACAGTTTTATAATAGACTCAAATGGCTAATTTAATTTTTAAAACTATTACTATTAGCATTAACTAAGACACTGTTCAGAGTAATAACCCTAAAAAATGAACATTATTTTTAGAAACATTTTAGGCAAAAGCATTTAAATTATAACCACCAATCTTTTACATTGTTATTCACAGTATAGCTTAATGGATGCCTCAAACACCAGAGAAAACTGTATCACATAGGATATAGGGAGAAATGCCCAACATAAGGACTACATTCAGAGCACACAATGAAACACAGAATAAAAATATAATACCATATTTAAAAGTACAAGCTGTAAATTCATACCCACTTGGGAGAAACCAAGAAATATCAGGACAAAGATATAATCAACATGTAAAATGTTAAAGAGATCAATTGAATTTGAAATAAAAATAATTCATCCATTAGTATGATTATTTTCCAGCAAAAGTTCAATAACAACATATAATATACTCCACACAAATTACCACGGTAATAACAGGACAGTTTTTGAAAGGAGATTTTGATGCTACGTGATCTAAAAACAGGATCAGATAGTGGCTTTACAGACCCAGATTTCACATTTTCATATTTTCTTGCTTAGAAATATGCATCTGAGCTTCATCTCATAATGTTGATGCTTTTGTAACACAAAATCAGTCTTTAATCACAGGGTGGTAAATTTGCATGAAGGATCAGGAACTGAGTGGAAATATAAAAGAAATATGGTAGATTTGAGTGAGTGCAAGTTTACCCCCAAAACTCAGTGACTTAAAACTGCTCAGCCTGACTTCTTGCTCAGTGAGTCCCCATGGGGTGTTTGCCCTGGCAGTCAGCATTCACGCAGGGTCAGGTTTGCAGGTGTGGTGCGACTTCCAGAATCACTTCCACGCATAAAAGAGGAACAGACAGAGGTACTCGGGCAATCAATTGCCTCCCCTCAGAAAGTGTGGATCGCAGAATCACTGCATATTGCAATGGCCATGGCTCATGTCAAGGAAAAGGAGACTGTGATCTTATCATGAGCTCCTCAGGAAGGAATAACTATGTGTCGGGGTTCAAAAAATCCAAGAACTTTTAAAAACTAAAAAAGCACACACAAATATGCCTAAAAATATATATCTGTCAAAATATTTAAGTAAAACATGTATGTGTATGTTCTCTTTAAATAGAATGTAAACATCACTGTGATAGAATGGGAGAGTGTACTGATGTCAGTGAAGTCCCAAGAGATGAAAGGAAAACCTAGGACTCTTAAAATACAGGTAGTTGCATAAATATGTAGAAAACACTGATTGAAACATTGAAACATAGCTGGGGTATAGCTAAGTGGCTGAGGTCTTCCCTAGCATGGTCAAGACCCTGAGTCTGCACCTAAGAACTACAAAATGAATAAAGTAGCCACATAAAAACCAAAAATAAATAAAAGGACATTAAAAATATTCTGTTTGTTTGCACTCAAGAGGGACAAAGAGTTTTAGAGGAAAAACTATAAAGATATAATAATGTTAAAAGTCAAAGTAAGAGAAATCAGGTATAAGACGTGTGATTAGGTCAGGCAGTCGTCCTTGTTTGTGTTGATGGTATTCTGCAGAATTTCCTCTGCAGTACATAGATAAATATCCAAATGAAAATTTTTTCCAAGCCATATATTTTATGGAAGTTTTCATTTTATCCAGAGACTGCATAAATACTCACTCAAAACATTTCTAGTTGTTCTTGTTCCCTTTCCTCCTACTTTCAATAAGTGATAAGTAAATATACAATTAACATATATAGTAACCTTTAATTAATTCACTACTATATAAAGGAACATTTGAGTAGGATAAGTAGAAAATTATCCATTATAAAAACTCAGTCATAGATTGATGATTATATAATAAATATCACATCTTTTATTCAATTTTATTACTTATTGTCTCATATCAAAAAATTATCTAAAAAATCTCATCTAAAATCTTTTAATTTTGGATACCAGGAATCGAACTCAGGACTTGCCAGGCAGGTGCTGTGCTGCTGAGTCCCAGCCCTCATCTAAAATCTTGTAGCCTTATTGGAATTTGAATATGTATGATAGTTCAAACAAAATTTTTTTAATCGAAAATGAGATATTATAGTACCCATTGATCATTTTCTGTTATTCGGTTCAGAAAGCCCTGTAATTCTTTCACTCTATGCATGGCTTTATACTATTGTGTTATGTTTGATATTATTGTATTTGAAACTATGCTCAACTATAGCAGAGTAAGAGATACGGTGTTAGCTACTGTTGATGTCCAGTTGTCTTAATGTAAA
>PVJX010016182.1:0-40957 GCA_004027295.1 Dolichotis patagonum
TGTCCAGTTGACTTAATGTAAAGTACTGTGTTGCCTATGTTGTCCTGTTCTGATCTGCTCTGTACTGCCCCCTTTTGTTTTATTCTCTTTCAAATTAAAAAAAAAAAGAAAGAAAGAAAGAAAACAACACAAAGAATCAATAAATCGAAGAGCTGCTTCACTGAAAGAATAAACAAAATAGACGAAAACTTAGCCAGTCTTACCAGGAAAAAAAAAGGAAGAAGGAAGGAAGAGAAAAAAGAAAAAGAAAGAAAGAAATTGATCAACACAATTATAAATGAAAAAGGTGAAGTCACAATGGATACTGCCAAACTCAGATCCTTAGTAACTATTTTGAAAACCCATACTCCAATAAATTGAAGAATTCAGAAGAAGTGGATAGATTCCTAGGTATATACAAATTATCAAAACTGACCAAGAAGATACAAAACCTCCAATGATCCAAAATCAAGCAATGTCATTGAAGCAATAATTCTTTTTATAAAAAAAAACCACTAAGTGGGGCTGAGAATTTAGCTCAGCGGCCTAAGCACCTGCCTTGCAAGCGTGCAGTCATGAGTTCAATCCCTGGTACCAAAAGTAAAGAAATAAATAATTTTTTTAAAAAAAAACCCAATAAGAAAAGCCCGAGTTGATGGATTTGTTGTCAAATTCAACATGAACTTTAGAGAAAATCTAATACCAGTATCCCACAAACTTTTTAATGATATTGAAAGAAAAGGAATATTTCTAAAGTCATTCCTAGAAGTGAGTATTACCCTAATTTCAAATCATAAAATGATCCAACCGAAAAAGTGAACTATAGGCCAATCTATTTAATGAACATCAAACTAAATTTCACAACAAGATACTGACAAACAGAATGCAACAAATCATTCTGACACATCATGAATGACACATCATGAAAAAGTAGGCCTCATTCCAGGATGCAAGGATACTCCAGTTAATAAATATAATCCATAAACAGATGTAAGGATAAAAAAATCACATAGTCATCTAAATAGACTCATAAAAAGCCTTTGACAAAATCCTACATCCACTCACAATTTTAAAAACCCCTAAAGAAAATAGGTATATAAGGATCTTATCTCAATTTGATAAAAGCCATTTATGACAAACAGCTAATATCATATTAAATGGAGAAAAGCAGAAAACTTTCCCACTAAAATCAGGAAAACGATGAGGATGTCCACTATCACCAGTCCTGTTCAGTATAGTTCTCAAAATATTAACCAGCAGAAGCAAGCAAGAGAAAAAAATAAAAAGGATACATGTATAGGAAAGGCAGGAGCTAAACTGTCATTATCTGCAGAAACATGATCCTCTACATAGAAGATGCAAAATCTTCCTCAGATTTAGCATCTTTTGAATTGCCCAGTCTGAGCCATCTGACCTGACAAGTCTGAGATAACTTAAATATCCAAATAAATAATGATACGAATAAGGTGCAAGTCACTAAATGTAACATGACTCTATAATGATAAAATGTTCTTTAAAAGAATAAATTCACAAATGAGAACAGAAAGTCCCTTCTTAAAATAAAATGTCATTTCATTAGCACAAAACAAATAATAGAGCTAGAAAATTGGTACTGGATAATAAAATAGTGAGTAAATGTTTTATGAAGAACAAAATACTTACATAATCTACAAACTATTTCCTCATAGATGACTTAGTACAAAATGAAAAAAGCATAATAGTGAAGAGACATCAGAGACAGTACTTTATATGTGCAAATGAAAAGAAATAATGAACCAAATGAAAAGAAATAATTTCACCAAAGTAGGACAAATCAACCCCATGGTAGCCAGATATGATGCCTTTTCAGAGATATAATTTTATTTCAGTGATATTCTTCCCTGAAATGCATAATATGAATATAACTGGTAAGAAACATCAGATAAACCCAGATCTATGCCATTTTGCATAATAACTGATCACACTTTAACTTTCAAAAATGTTGTAGTCATAAAAGACAAAGCAAGGCTGAGGGTCTATTCTTTGTTAAAGAAGATTAGTCATAAAAACAAATACAAAAACAAAAAAAAAATGCAATCCTAATCTAAAATGGCTCCTGAACTAGGAAAAATAGTTCTTAAATACAAAACTATTAATCCAGGCATGGTGACACATGCCTATAGGAAGCTGAGGTGAAAGCATCACTTGGCCTAGGAGTTGGAGATGAGCCTGGACAATATGAGAAGACCTAATCTCAAAAACAAAGCAAAGAATAAAAATTCAAAATACAAAATTTTGGGACAACAGATAGATTTTGAATATGGTCCCTGGATTACAAAATAGAATTAACAGAATTATATTCATGTTAGTTTTCCTGATTTTTTTTTTTGAACCAGGAATCAAATTTACCACCTTGTTCTTCCAGCAGGCACTGTGCCACTGAGCTATATCACTGGCCCAGTTTTCCAGATGTTGATCATTGTGCTGTTGTTAGGTAGGGATAGGTCTTATTTATAGGTAAGACACAATGAAGTTTTAAGGCTCAAGGGGCATTATTTATACATATACTATACACATACTTATGCAAAGTATGGCTGGGAAATGAGCAAATGAATGAATGAATGAACAGCAAATGGGGCAAAACGTGAATAATTAAATAATTGTATCATTATGCTTTGGATATGAAATGTCCTCCAAGACTCATGTATTAGAGGCTTATTCCTCAAAGCAGCAGTGTTCAGAGGTGACTGGATCATAAGGGTTCTAATTTCATCAGTGGATTAATCCCTTGATGGATTCATATCTGAGTGGAGCATTGGAAAAGGTGGTAATTAGTTGGAGGAAATAGGTTCTTGAAAGAGAGCCCTTGGGGACTCTCTCTCTCTCTCTCTCTCTCTCTCTTCCCCTCCCCTTTCCTGGCCAGCAGGAATTGAGTAGCTTTGCTCCACCACACACCCTAACACCATGATATTCTGCCTCACCACAGGGCCGTAGCAGTGGAGCCGACCAACAATGAATTGAAATCTTTAAAATTGTGAGATGAAATAAATCTTTCTTCTTTTAAGCTGTTTTCTCAGATATTCTGTCACAGAGATGGAAAGCTGATTAACATACATGAGAAAGAACATTAAAGAATTCTTTGCATATTCTTACAACATTTTGGTAAGTTTGAGATTATAGCAAACTAAAAAATTAAAAAGGAAAAGGGAACAAGAGAAAAATAATATGACAAGGATAAATCAATACATATTAGTTACAATCATAAACGTAAATGGCCTCAACTCACCAATTAAAAGTAACAGACTGGCAGAATGGATCAAGAAACAAGAGCTGACAATATACTGAATACAGGAAACACATTTAAATCAAAAACAAATTCATAGACCTAAAGTTAAAGGATGGAAACAATACGCCACGTGATAAGAACTCAGAAAAAACAAGGGTAGCTCTCCTATTGCAGATCAAGTGGATTTTAAGCCAATACTGATCAAGACAGACAAAGAAGGTCACTACATACTTATTAAGGGAACAATCCAAGAGGAAGAGATAATAATCATAAATATATATGCACCAAATATCAGCACACCCAACTGTATATTAATAAACAAATATTAATAGGTATGAAAAATAAGATAAATGGTAATAATACAATTGTAATAGAGGACCTTGATACCCTACTGTCACAAATAGATCAATTAGACAAAAAAATCAACAAAGAAATATCAGAATTGACTGGCTGAATATGGTGGCACATGCCCATTATCCCAGTAATTGAGAGGCTGAAGTAGGAGATTTGCTGTGAGTTCAAGGTCAGCCTGGGCTACAAAGTAAATTCAAGGACAGCCTGAACTTCATAGTAAAACTCTGTCTCAAAAAAAAAAACAAAACCAAAAACAAACAAAAAACCTACCATGCCTTGAAGCCAGCCGATTATGGACTGCAATACCTACAAACTGTGAGCTAAGTAAACCTTTTCCACTTTAACTTTGGGTGTCAGGTATTTTGTCTCAGCAATAAAGGAAAAGTAATGAACACATGTGGAGATTAAATAATACCCTCCTGAACAACCAGTGGGTCACAGATGAAATTAAAGAAGAAATTAGGCAGTTTCTATATTTAAATGATAATGCCAGTATGACATATCAGAAATTATGGGATGTAGTGAAAGCAGTATTACAAGGGAAATTTATAGTGTCAAATTCCCATATCAGAAAAAAAAGCAAGCTCAAGAAAATAAAACAATCTTGAATGAATCTCAAGCTTCTTGAAAAAGAAGAGCAAGTTAAACTTAAACCATGAATGAGGAAGGAAATTACAAAGATCAGTGCAAAAATTAATGCAATTGAGACTAATAAAACAATATAAAGAATGAATGAATCAAAGAGTTTGTTATTTTAAAGATTAAATAAAATAGGCAAACCTTTAGCCAACCTTGTTGAAAGGAAAACAAGGCACAAATCAATGCAATTAAGAATGAAAAGGGTGAACTTACAATGAATCCTGCAGAAATCCAGATCATCAATACCTACTTTGAGAATCTGCACTTTAATAAGATAGAAAATAAAGAAAAAATGGGCAGATTCCTAGATACATATAAATTACCAGAGATGAATGAAGAAGGTATAAAAATTCTAAATAAAACAGTATCAGTCAATGAAATTGCAGAAGTAATTTAAAACCTTCCAACAAGTACTGATGGATTCAGTGCTGAATTCTACAAGAAATTTAGAGAAGATCTAATGCCACTGCTCCTCAAACTCTGTAATGAAATTGAAGGGCTGGGGATTTAGCCCAGCAGTGTAAGCACCTGCCTGGGGGGGCATGAGGTCAGGAGTTTGATCCCTGGTACCAAAAAAAAAAAAAAAAAAGGAAATTGAAAGAGAAGCAATATGCTCAAAGTCATTCTAGAAGCAAACATTACCCTCCTACTAAAACTAGAGAAGCATTCAGCCAGAAAACAGAATTGCAGGCCAATGTCCCTAATGAACATAGATGCAAAAATCCTCAATATGATATTGGAAAATAGTGTGCAGCAAATAATCAAAAAGATTAAACACTGTAACCAAGTAGGATTCATCTCAGGGATGCAAGGATGGTTCAACATATGGAATCAATAATATACCATAGCAACAGAACCAAGGACAAAAACCACATGATCATCTCAATAGGTGCAGGAAAAGGACTTGACAAAGTTCAACATCCATTCATGATAATGAAAAAAAAAACCTACACTAAATTGGAATAGAAGATCTTTATCTCAATCTGATAAAACCCACCTATGACAAACCAACAGCCAACATTATTGCTAAACAGACAAAAACTGAAAGCTTTCACTCTAAAATCAGAAACGAGACAAGGATGTCTATCATCACCACTCTTATTCAAATATTTCTAGAAATATTATCTATAACAGACAAGAGAAAGAAATTTAAAAATATGAATAGGAAAGGAAGAAGTTAAATTGTCATTATTTGCTGATGGCACAATGCTCTACATAGAAGACCCCAAAAACTCTACCAGAGGACTTCTAGAATTAACAACAAAATTTGGTAATGTAGCAGAACACAAAGTCAACACTCAAAAATCAATAACATTTCTGTATATAAATAGCAAAGTCACTGAGAAACAAATCAAAGAAACAGCACCTTTCACAATAGCATCAAGAAAACTTAATACTTAGGAACCAATCTAACAAAGGAACCAAAAGATGCATACAGTGGAAACTACAGTACTCCAAAAAGTAGATCAAGGAGAATATCAGAAAATGGAATTATATCCCTGTTCTTGAATGGGCAGAACCAGTATCATGAAAATAGTGATACCACAGAAGTAGAGAAAACAGTCTTAAAATTCATATGAAACCAAAAGAGACATAGACTAGCAAAAAAAAAAAAAAAAAAAAATCTGGGCAAGAAGGGCATGGCAGGGAGCACCATGATCCCCAATCTAAGGTTACAGGTTACACTACATGATAAAACAGCATGGTACTGGCAAAAAAATAAAGCAAACCTGAGGATCAATGGAACAGAATTGAAGGTGCAGAAAAAACTTCAAGCATATTCAGCTACCTTATCTTTGACAAAGGGGCAAAACACCTTTGCTAGAAGAAAGACAACCTCTTTAATAATTGATGCTGGAAAAACTGGCTTTCCACATGCCAAAATTTGAACTAAGACCTATATGTCTGTCTCACCATGTACTTAAATAAAATCAAAATGAATCAAAAGTCAGAGCGAGAGAACCAGGCCTCACAATGAGGTGATCCCCGCCTGGAAACCAGAGCCATGTGCAGGCCACTGCCAGAGTGGGGACAGCCACACCCAAGCCTCTCTCCGTGAGTCAGCACCATTTGTGGACTGCAGAGGGAAAGAACCAGACCTCACCAGGAGGTGATTCCCACCTGGAAAGCATATCATATTCATTGTTTTCTTGGGTTGGGTTTTTTCTTCTTTGTTTTGTTTATGTTAAATCTGATGGCAGGAGCAACTATTTGAAAGATAGCAAGACATATTATGGCAGCCACTTTGGATTTACTATTAGGTTATTTTGAAGTCCTTTATTTTTCATTGTTTTGTTTTTATTGTATCTATTCTATTCTGTTCAGTTCGATTCTTACTATATTCAAAGGTATCTGCAGCTATTTCAAAGACAACAGAAGGCATTATGATAACTATTGCTGATTTCATAAGGTTTTGAAGTCCTGTATCACTTATACTGGCATTTTTTAAAATTGGTTTTATTTTGTTTTGTTTTCTTTGGCTTTATCCTCTTTAAAATAAAAAAAAAGGATCAAAGATCAAAACATAAAACAGAATTTTTATTGTTTTATTTTAACTTGCTGGAAGATAGACTAGGTAAAACTCCTAAAGACATCAGGTGTAGGCAAAGACTTTATGAACAAAACCCCAATCCATGGGAAATATTAGAAAGAATCAACAACTAGGATCACATCAAATTAAAACACTTCCTCCCAGAAAGAGAAACCACCAACGGAGCAAGGAAACAACCTACAGAAAAAAAATTTTTACCAGTTGCTTCTCCTAGGACAAATGACTAACATCCAAAATACATCAAGAACTAAAAAATTAGACCCTCCCCCTAAGTTTAAAGACCCAACCCAAAACTGGCTATCTGAAATGAATAGACACTTCCCAGATGAAGAAGTACAAACAGCAAATAAATATATGGAAAAAATGCTCAACATCACTGGTCATTTGATAAATGCAAATTAAAACAACACTGATTCCATCTCACTCCAGAAAGAATGGCTATCATAAAGAAATAATAAGCCAACAGGGATGTAAGGAAAAAGGAACACCTTTTCACTGTTGGTGGGAGTGTAAACTGGTACAACAACTATGGAAATCAGTATGGAGATTCCTCAAAACCTAATACTAGAAGTTCCATTTGACCCAGCAGTTCCCCTTCTAGGTATCTTCCCAAAAATGTTAAAAGCATCCTACCACAGTGTTACATGCATACTCATGTTTACAGAAGCACCATTTATGATAGCTAAACCTTGGAAACAGCCTATATGCCCATCTAAAGATGAATGGATAAAGAAAATGTGATATTATGTAAATGGAATACTAAACTGACATAAAGAAAGATAAATTTGATTCATTTGTAGGAAAATGAATGCACTTTGAGACCATAATCTTAAGTGAAATAAATAAGACACACAAGTTTAAATATTGCATTGTTTCTCTTGTGTGACAAACCTATAGGATAAATAAGGACTATAATCAAGGATAGATATCGGGAAGTAGAAAGAATCTATTCAAATTGGAAATGGAATAAGGGAAGAAGCTGAGGTAAGGGAAGCAAAAAAAAAAATGGAGAATGGATGGGAAAAAATGGACACAAAATTTTTGTAAATGGGGAGGGGAATGGTTTAGGGTAGAGGGAAATGGGGAAAAATGAATTAAGATATATTACAAATATAAATACAATAAATATTTATATTTGTATTTATAATACAAATATAAATTTCCTATGATGAATGTAATCAATCTGTATGACAAATATGAACTAATAAAAAATAAAGTTAAAAAATAAAAACAAACCAAAAAGGGGGGGGGAGGATGGAGTGTCCCTGACCCAACAGAAACCAATCTACAGGCCTGACTAAGAGGACTAATGGCAGGACTCCCCATGGCAGACAATTTGTCTCTGTTTTGGCTAACACTTGCCCTACCTCCATGTATTTATATGCACAGAGCTGGCTAGGAAAACACTCTACCCCCTCAATTAGCTTTAAGCAATGCAAATGGGCCTAGCTGAGGCACTGATACTAGCCTTTGAAGCAATGCCACAGGTCAGTGATACCCCACCTATAGCTCCCTAATACTAAACATGAGTTGGTCCACAGCTTGCCATGCTGTCAGCTGAGACAGAGCCTCAAGAAAGTGATTGTGACATCCCAGAGCAGAAAGACTGGACACAAAGCTGAAGCAACTGATGAAAAGCACTAGATATTTCCTCAAACTATGTTATGCAGATTGCTCCAAACTTAGAGGTTACTTGTTACTGGAATCTGGTACTCTTTCTGAATACCACTCTGCATATTGCAGAGGTGCTATCTAGCCCAGCTCATAGCACACACATATTTTTCCACCATTCTCCCAGTCACTCAACTCCAAAAATTAATAAAACCCAGGTTCAACCCTGGGTCATGGCCTTTGTTCCTGCTAGCCATTGTTCTGAATTAAGATGCCTTCAACTCTCCACAACTGCAGATATGTCTTTGTCTCTTTATTCTTGCCATAGGTTGCACTGGAAGTGGTAGATTGGCATTTACTTACTAGAATTCCAGTAACTTTTCCCTGGGATTACAATATAAATTCCTTCAGACCACGAGGTCTGGATCGGCCCCCTATACCAGTCAGATTCTGTCTGACTGGTATGATCATTTGCAGAAGTGACCCCAGTTCTTTCTGCCTCATAGCCACTCCCTTTGCACTGTGACTTTGCAGCTCCTCTCATCAAGACGTGGCAACTATTTTGCTTTTCCTTGAGTCTGGGCTGGCTATGTAACTTGCTTTGGACAACAGATGGCAGCCATGGCACTCTGGTTCTCAGATTAGACCTCAGGAAGTACTTGAGTGCTTTGCCACTTCCCTTCCTTTCTCTTATTTTCTTCTCTGCTTCTCCATGAAGATAGTACTGAGCTGACCTCTTGGGTGACAAGATATACAGAGTACCACCAAGTCAGCCCACTTGTCCTAGGTGAGATCCAGTCATAGAAGGAAGACAGCTTATCCATGATTCACAAAGCCACCCAGTTCACCCAAAGATTTACTATCAATATCCGAGGGAGCTGTGTCAAGCTCAGATCAGCCCAGCTGAACTAACAACCTGTAGACTAGCATGCAAAAACATGTTTCTCATGTATAACTAACACATAGGGTTAGTGATTGTTATGCAGCATTATTGTGGAATGTATAGCTGACACACTCATTATAAAAATCAGAGTCTCGGAGGCAGCAACCTTGAAAGACAGTATTAAACTTTTACAGTTATATGGAGATGAGTAGGCAGTGGTGCCAAAGCAAAAATTGTGGCAAGGCAGAAACCACAAGGAGGCAGAGAGGCTGGCCTGCTGCCTCCCAAAAAAATGCCAGACAGCCCCACAAATGGGGAGATGAGAAGACAAGGTGCCAGCCTGCCTTCCAGTTCCCACGAAGACAAACTTCACTCTGTGCTTTCTTTTCATGAGAATCCCTTTTATGAATCACCGATAAATTTCCCTTTTATCTGAGCTTTGTAAATGGGGGGTTTGTTTCTTATGGCCTTCCTTTACTAATATGGAGTCTTAATGTTCACAATTCCATTGAAAAAATGCATAAAGTCACTGGGTCCTCTGGAGAGGTAAATTTTTTCCACCCTGGCTCAACTGCACACATAGTTAGACATCTGAGCATCAAATCATTCCCTGGTCGCACAGCAAAGGCAGCCACTTATGCCTCAACCAAAAGGCAGGACTCCTATGAAATTTGAGATGGCATCCCCAAAGTATGTCCATTTCCACAAAACGGCTCCAGACCCATCCAAACTTGCAGTGGCAGAGGAGTCAGGGTAGCTGGACAATGAAATAGACTCAGCTTCCTGTTGTTTAATGCATATGTTCCATGTGAATCTGAATTTCTATATCTTCTTTGACAAAAAGCACATGATATAGTTTCTTTTTTTTTTTTTTCCTGCAGGCTCAACTGCAGAGTTACTCAGATGTCTTTCACATTACTAAAAAAAGTATAGACTTGAGGAACCACTGGGGAAAGAAGGATTCAAAAGGTCAGGTTCCCAAAGCTCTAAAATCCCAACATTCTTGGATTTGAAGAATTCTGAAAGTTTCCCCAGCTGCATGAAACAAAATGGCCTCTTCATACACAGCTCAAACTACTTTCAAATAACCCCCAACATGGCAACAGAAAAGACACAGAGCGAAGAGTTCATTATTTCCATGGAATCTCCCATTCTTCCTTCTTACCAAGAATCTCACCTGTAAATTCACAGCACAGACCTTTTTGAAGGTCGAGAGATGACAGAAGAGTCTGGCGGCTTCATTTTCAAGGGAAGGGTTAAGACTGTTTTTCTCTTTCCCTGCAGGTGCCTCCTCAGGGCCAAATGAACTCAGCTTTTCCATGTTTGGACCAAAGGCCTCAAATTCCTCCCTGGCAGGTGTTCATGTATGTGAACAAATTAGATTTTTTTTAAAATTTTGCATTTGAGGAGGAGGCATTTTGTCTTTTGCCACAAGTCACAGGCCAGCAATACAAGTTGCGTGCTGAAAGTCCCAGGCTGGCCAACACCACTTCTCCAAGGCACTGCAAGCTGGAGCAGATAAAAAGGAAAATAATAACGTACAGAATTCACAATCAGAAAATCCTGGGTTCAAGTTTCTGTGCTGCCTCTCAGCAACTGGGAATGTGGGCAACTTTAGGCATGTCGCTACAGTTTCCTGAGTTTCATTGCCTTCATTTGGAAAATAGGTACATTCTAATAACACCTTTCCTCACCGGGATGTTGGGTGATTCAACAAGATGCCACATGTCAAGTGTCTGGCTCATACTCAGTGTTTAATAAACAGTTGTGTATTAGTCAGGGATCTTGATTGCAAGCTGTGTGGTAATTGAATGGAATTTATTGGAAGGCTATCAGGGACTCATGGAATTGGCAGGGATCATTGATGGAGTCTGGGAAATGGCCAGAAACCAAGGGATTGCTGCAGGGTTAAGCAACAGGGGCCTTTGCAAGGTCACAGGAATGGGTGCCCTCCATGCCACAGCTGCCGCTGGGCTGGGAAAACCTCCAGTGTTCCTCTCAGGCCCAAATCATTCCTTTAGTATTCCAGGACCAGGAGAGAACACCTGGTCTCCCTAGCCTCTGGTGATAGCTGAAACAGAGATGGAAACTGGCTGTTTCCAGGCAAGAGGCAGATGCCTCGCCAGCTCTCTCATTGATGGCAAAGGGTTTGTGCAGAGAGATGAAAGTACTGCTAGCAGGGCATGCTACAAGGAGTCAGCCCAACTCACAGATGCTTGCTGCAGATGTTGCTCTTTAAATCCAGAACAGAACACAGATGCTTCTTGATTAGAGTGGGGCTTTGGACCCAGAGAGAAAGGTGGGCTTAGGCTTCTAGCAAGCTTCATCTGCAGGACTGAAGCTGACTGGAGTGATGCCCAAGCTCCACTGACCCTGACTGTGTAACCTAGAATGAGCATCTGCACCTTTCTGGGCTACTGTTCCAACCAAATGATACACCAAGAAAGCCCTTGAGAGAAGAGGTGGAGAGCAAATGCAAGGTGGGTTTAGCCCTGGTGAATAAAGTGTCTAGGTGCAGTGGAGAGGCATCTCCTAGAAGCTGGGGTCCCTAAAACCAAGGAGCAGACAAAGAATCCGGCTAGGACCAGATTAGCTCCCCATCACCAGATTCCCACCACACCTGGGGAAATGCATGGGTTCCTCAAAAAGCCACAGCCCGCCAAGAGAGCAGGATCCAGCTCTTCTGGGACTTCCAGCAATACCACACTGTTACTAACTACTCCGAGAGTGTGGGGTATGTATTCCCCTCCTAACATAAAGACGACTCCGCACCTAAAATGCTCCACCAAATAACACTCAGTTCTGTCCTCGGAGACTTTCCAGGGACATTGAGCAACCCACCTATTCCGCAGCCCAGCACCTCCCGTCTCACCCACTCGTGACTCCGCTGAAATGTCAGAGAAACCCCGGCGCAGCTTCATGTAACCCGAGAGCTGCCAAGGGCAGCCACCCTACGGAAAGAGAATCTGGTTCAGGGAAAACATTCGAGACAGAGCAGACATACACATTTCTCTTTTTCTTTCTTCTGGAAGATGATTTTCCACAGCGAGCCGCAAGATCCATTTTCTAAATGAGAAAATAATGGCTTGTATGTAGCAATTGGGAGCCAAAGTATCTATCATCTATTAACTCTGCAGCATTTATTAGGCACCTATTCTATAGGGAGCACTACGTTACATGCCTTTAAGGGATAGTCAGAGAAGGCCAAACAAACATAGGATTTGCTCTGCCTTTCATTCTCTCCTGGTTTCTGGGTTTTCCACCCTCCTTGTTTCCTTCCAATAGAATACAGAGCTGACTTTGTCACATCCTTGCTTGAAACTCTTTATTGACTTTCCATTACCTTCAGGAGCCTCTTAGCACCATGTGCAAAGTCTTGCAAACCTGGCTCCTGCCCACTTCCCCTCCTTTCCTCATCCTTTATGTTTTCTGCTTTCTAACCATTCACTCATTCATTTCCCATTCATTCATTTATTCATCTCCTACATACTTCTTAAACTGAAGCTCCAAATCAGCAGCTGGGCATACATCAAGAAGTGACAAAAGAAATTTCTTAAGAATTTTACCTTCAAAAGGACTATAAATAACAGTAAGAAAAAGCAAGAAATTGAAACATTTCAGAGTGAAAAATGCCACTAGAAAAATACTGCAGGATGCTGTGACAGAAAGTGGCTGGGCATCTCTGACCAGTTGGTCAGGGAAGAAGTGACATGTGATTTGAAGACTAGCCATTCCAATCACTTGCTATTCTCAAATTGTTTAGTGTTTAGTCTGGTGTCTGTACATAGCCTCTGAAATGTCCACTCTACCTCATTCCCCAAATTTTCACCTGCTTGCAAGGTTAGCTTAGCTCCCCATCACCTCCACAAGGAAACCATTCGCAGTCTCCCGAGGCCTGGCTCAGGTACCCTGTCTTCATGTTTCCTGGATGCACAGAGCATCCAGACTGCCCCCACCCCACACCTACTCCACCCCCTCACCACCCACCATCCAAAGAATGGGACCCTGAAGTCGTCCTGCTTCATAGCAATAACCAGGGGGAAAAAAGCTTCAGGGGAATTGGGGGAACCCAGTTGGGGTCTTAGCTTGGTGAGCATTAACAATTTTTCCAGCATTTTTTTGTTTGATTAAATCCCAAAGGACATTTTTTTCCTCCAACTCTTTCTTTCCCTTAACTTTTAAGCCATATGGGTTTGATTCATTTATACTTAACTAATTACAACATTGGTTTTGTAAGAGTTATTTGATGTCCATGAGTCTTCAGAGCCCTTTCATACAATTTTCTAACCCTTTTTACTGTGAAACCCAAAGTGGTCTTTTGCCAGCAGTAAACAGCGTCCTGTGCCAGAAGGTTATGGTTTGGTCTGAGTTTGGTCTTGGTTTGGTCACCAGGACCAGGCACTGTGGTTACAAGGCCTCCAAATTTGGCAAAATGTGTTTTTTTGACTCCCAATGAAATTCTAAAAAGGTTCTCAGGAAAATAAAGAGAAAAGAACACATAAGTAAGACAAGTGGTGCTTCAAAAGCAAGGCCCTTCCCCATAGAGGAGCCGTCCGGGGTCATGGCTTTCTCCAGCCTTCCCTCAGGAGTCGCGGCTAACAGTCTGATTACTCAAGAAAGTCCTGAGGCTTTTTCTCTTTGGGATCCTGGCCTATTAGGATCTTAGAAAGTGGCATTTGTGTAAACAGGTACCATTTCATGAGGCTGCCAGTGTTCTGGCCAACTCGGCAGCAAGGTGGCTCTATTTTTTGTGAAATGAGGTGAGAGCAACTAAAGCCAGCGTTCCAGGCCCTGCACAAGGCCAAGGGCATGCAGAGATGAACAAATGCGGCCCCTGATTTTGAGGGACTCGGGGCTTAGGGTTATGATAATACACAATAGCAATGCCTATACTGGCCACTTACAACATCCCAAGCTCCATACTTAGTCCTGCTAGAACATTATCTCAGTTAAATTTTGTGATGACTGCAGAAGTTGGTACTCTTAATATATCCCACTAGCACGTAAGGAAAATGAATCTCCCAAGACTTAAGTAACGCAATCAGTAAGCAGCATTGGTACTGAGACCCAAGTAAGGCTAATCTTGCTAAGGTTCTGAAGTGGTCTAAATGTGTCATCCAGAAGTTCATTGCTAGAAGCTTTGTTCCCAGTGTGATGATACTGAGGTGATGGAACCTTTAACAGGTAGTGCCCAGTGGAAGGTGACTGTGTAATGGGGACTTTGGCTCAGGAGAGATTAATGTCAGCCTCACATGGCAAGTTATTTCTCATAAGAGCAAGTTATCTTTCTGCAGGTGGCTGTTACATTTTCTGCTTCCCTGCTATGTTTTGATAAGGTCAGGGAGGCCTTTGCCAGGCTGTTTGGACCATAGCTGCAAGAGTCATTAAAAACCTCTTTTCTTTACAAAGTACCCAGGCTCAGGTATTTTGTTATAGCAACACAAAATGAACTAAAATATAAACCACAGAGACCAGAGTCAATAGAACATAAAAAGAAGCTTATAAAAAGGCTCATGGGTTTATAAAAGATTCATGTCAGCAAAGACCAATGTCAAGATCCAACAATAAGGCCTGGTTCGGAGAAGGCCTGACTGGCAGAAACATGAACCAGTATTATTGAACACCTACTATACATAAGACACCAACAATTCTACAAGGTCAGCACCATTTTCTCCTCATGTTATTGGTAAGAAAACTGGGGGCAAAATTGATGAAGTTGCTTTTCCAAAGCCTAAAGCCAGAACAGAAGAAATCTAAGGTTTGAACCTTATTCTGTCTGGCTCCAAGATTCTTTCCAACACATTTAAGGGTAAGATCTTCCTTCCCAATGGAGTAAATGATAAAATTCTGATCTCCCTCATTCTGCTAAAAGCTATGAAAAGGGGGCAGTTCAGATGAAATCAAGATAAGCCCTGTGTAAAATGAGTTATATAAATGCTAAGCAGGGGAAGGAAATCTGTCTTGAGAGAAAGGGATGAAATAATGGAAAGGACACTTGGAGTGATTAACAGTAGTGAAAAAAGATGTGTGAAAATGCAGTGGCCCCTAACATTGCATGTGCAAAGCTCCTGAGGAGAGAGCGATGATGGCTAAATTCAGGTGTAAGCTGAGAGAAGAAAGGAGGGCAAAATGTACCTAGGTCAATTAAGGGAGAAGAAAGTTTGTGAATGGGTGACAATGTGAAGTTTCTTTTCTAAAGCAAAAGGAGAAATGAAACCTTTACAGAGATCTGCCAAGGCCTGGCCACTTTCAAGCAGTATTAGCTCATTTAGCCCATTTTTTCATTTACTCCTTCAGCATCTTCCAAAAACTGTCTGGATTCTCATCTGCACTTTACAGTAGAGAAAAACAAAGGCTCAGAGTCATAACATGACTTTCTCAAGGTCACAGACCTTGAAGGTGTAATTGGACCGGATCTACTGATACCTTGCCATGCTGCTCTCAGAATAAAATGTGAACATCATGGTAAGGACTTAAACATGAGCTATGCTCTCTTGACGTCCCTGACTGTGGCTCAGAACTCTTCACCTCACCCTGAAAGCTCCAGTCACAGAAGCAAGGTCATTTTCAGTTCTTCAAATACATAGTTTTAGTTTGAGTTGCAGGCTTTCCAGTGTGGTGTTTCTTTGCCCACAAGAAGAACCAGTCTGGATCCTTTGGTGGTTCAAGCTTTACCCCTGAGGAGCTATCCTTAACTGCACAGTCCTCGGTGAGCTCTCCTGCTGCTGCCCTCTGAACCAAGGTTTGGCTTTTATCACAGCCCACAACTAGCTTATATCAGGGCATTTTCCAGTTCTGCTTAGGCCATGCTGTAGTTTGACCTTAAATGTCCCACAAAGGTTCATGTGCTGAAGGCTTTGTCACCAGCCTGTGGCACCACTAAAAGAGCTGGAGCCTTTAGGAGGTGGAGCCTAGTTGGAGGAAGTGAGGTCACCAGGAGTGTGCCCATGGAGGAGAGGCTCTCTCTCTCTCTCTCTCTCTCTCTCTCTCTCTCCTCTCTTTCTCTCTTTTTCTCTATTTCTCCCCTCTCCAACCACCTTGAAATGCATGCTCCCACCACACACTCCCACCATGATGTGTTGCCTCACCATAGACCCAGAGCAATGGACCAACTAACCATAATCTGACTGAACCATTCAAATCCTTTAATCCAAACTACCTTTTTATCCTTTAAATGGATTGCCTTAGGTATTTTTGTCACAGCCAAACTGAAGCTAACACAGGCCACAAGCTCCATGAGAGCTGATGTATTTAATTTTAACCCATTCATGAACTATTTCTTAATATGACTCTACAGCAGTTCAGGATATTGTCCAAACAGAGCCTTCCTAGCACTACCCACAGCTAGATCCTCCTGTGGAGAGCTTTACAAAGGTCACATGGCCCTGCTGATTGGGTGTCAGTCTTTTATGTGGCCCGGGCATAGCCCTTTTTCTTTTTTATTTTAAAGATAATAAAATCCAACAAAACAAAACAGAACAAAAGCAAAATAAAGCAGCAAAATTGGTACAGACTTCAAAGCAGGATACTAGGAAAACAACAATAGCTACTATAGCATATCTTGTTATCTTCACAATAGTTGTCCATTCCATCAATATACCAAGATCAAACCAAAAACAAAACAGAATAAAACCAATTAAAACAGAATATTGAATAAAGCAAAAGCAATCAGAACAAAAGAAAACAGTGAGAACAAGATTGGATTGCAAAGGTAAGACAGAAGGAAATCCCCTATATTTGCTATGCTACATATTGTCATCTTACTAATAGATGCTCAGGCCCCTGGCCTCATGCCTGCAAAATCAACCAAACAATTCAAGCATCTATTTTCCTTTTGTACCTTAGCTGCTATCAACTCAGCCTGTCCTCCAAACCAGCAGGTTGTTTCTGGGGAGGAGGCGGGGAGTAGAGGGGGAGTGGGTTTGATTCTCAGCCCCTGGGCCAGTAGGCTCACAGGAGGCACTGTCTGACTTTTCTCTTCCTGGAACCCACACAGCTTGCATGGTTTACCAGAAAGGCTGGCTAGTTGGCTTCTTGGTCGGTTCCTCCCAGTCCCAGCCCAGGCATAGCCCTTTAGACCTGAGATAGACCACAGAGCTAAGATCTCCAGACTGACCAGCAGCCTGAGGTGAGTTGAGAGGATGAGGGGAGCTAACCCTGCTTGGGAAGCCTCTCCTGGTAATGGAAATTGAAACAATGTCAAGTGAGAGCATCAGGACCGTGATGGGTCATCCACTCGTGAAGATCTGGGGAGGGAGGCAGAGGGTACTTGTGAATGCAACAGGAACAGAGCACAAGTGCAGAGAGAAATAAAACGTCTACAAGAAAAGAGACAGGACCCACCTAGCCCCAGGGCCGTTTGAGTTTCTGGGTGCACTCTAATTCCAAATCCCACCACGGGAGACTTTAATGAGTTTCTCTTTCCAGGAGTAACTGGAAGTTACTTGCATCAAAAACAGTCAAAGTGAAACAGTCTCCTCGCCAAAGTTATCTATCAATACAATAGCATGTTTAAACTGCTGATGGGAGGGTGGGCTACACTTCAGATATGTACTACACAAATATCAACAGCTTTTGTCAGACAATATGTGCTAAAATTGTGCAAGAATGACTGCCTTCATGGCCTCTGCCTCAGCATATCACAGAGACACCAGGTATACCAGTCATAACTCTTCCCATTGTAAAAGACAGAACTGGTTTCAGTGACTGATGGATCTGATGATCAAAATGCCTTTCATCATCTCTTGCTTCTGTTTCTCTCCGCCCAGCTTCTCAGGCAGGCTGTCACACTCAGTGGGTCGACACTCTGACTTGACACCCTACAAGAGGAAAAAGTTCAGTTTTCCCAAGAGTTTCACAAAAGTCCCAGGACCATAGATCTTTAGATAACTTAAGGACTTGGCTTTGCACTTTGATCAGATAGACAGAAGACTCTGTTTGTGATCATCCATGATGTGTCAGCAGGAAATGAGAAGAGGGGAGCAGTAAGTCTCTGCAAACACATGAACCAAGAGTGGCACTGAGATGATTTCTTTAATGGAAAAACTGGCATGCTGTCACCAAAAGAGGAGGGGAAGGATGCTGAGCAGACAAAAACTCCAGATTCCCTCATAGGCCCGAAAGGGGAGATTAGAGGCTATTTGGAGAGAAAAATCCCCAATCTCTTCCTCTGGGAAGGTTGTCTGATTATGAAAGAAGTTTATAACAACTGGACAAATGCAAACTTCGTCAGGCCTGGTCCTGAGATCACATAAATTTACCACAAAGGACAGAGTAGCTTCTAAATAAGACAAGCTGAAGTTGGAAGTTCAGATCTTTACTCTTCCTCCTATCAGGAGGGGCAAAGCCTCACCCTCTCTGCACCTCCTAACCTATGAGACATCAGGAGTAATGCTTACCCTGCAGGCTTTCACCAGGATCAGTGAGTTTGTGCAGATACAGGACTCGGGCCTGGTACAACATAACATTTAGAAGGTGGTGATGACAGTGACAGCAAGACTGTAAGCATAATGATAAAGAGGATAGAAGAGAAAGTCAAGGTGATGATGCTGCTGCAGGCAGACTCTAGTCCTTAGAATCAGAAGCTCAAGATTGGAAAGAACTTTAGAAAGTTTTTTTACCATTCCCATGACCCACACAAAGACCCTAAGAGACAGGTTTTGAGTTTCTTCAAGTTGGGAAAAGTGAGACTGAGAAAGAAAAAGAACTAGCCAAAGGCCTCTCAGCCAAGCAAATTATAGAGATGAGCATACATCAAGGCAAGCAGCTTCAAGTCTGTGCTCTTTACCCGCAGCCCTCCAGGCCCATGACAACTCCTGCAAACTGGCAGAAGGTGCCTGGTGACTAGAGATAAGCACATCCAGGACCTGTGAGTTTGTACCATGCATTGGGAAGGAAGACACCACAGTACTCAGCCCTCTGTTCCTTTTCTTTGGGCTTTCATTCTAGCCTCAGTGAGTGCCAGAGAAAAGAAAACTTCTATTTAAAAAGAAAATAAAGAATGCAAATTACAATAGCCACCCATATTTCAAAAACAATTTCACATCTGCCCTGAAATTCCTCCACTTACAAACATTCACAGATAAGAACAAAGCTATGCACTAAAAAGAAAAAGTAGGCCAACTCTGCCTGCCCTCACAGATGGTGTGAAGCAGTCATGCGCATCCATTTTAGTCTTGGCCACTGCGTTATTCATTAGTGTTGGCCCATGCGCTGTTTAAAGAAGTGTCTTCTTACCATGAAAAGAAGAAAGTCAAAGTAAAAACATCTTTGGATGCATTTTTGAAAAACTGAAAAGAACCAAGTAGAGCTAGAATCAATGCCAGCACATCACTGGGTCTTTGTGAGTCCAACATTACACAGACACATATACTACAGTCACTTACATAGAATGTCTTTTTGGGCTTGAAATAGAGTTTAGCACAGCCTTTTGGACAGGAAATGCTTACATGTGGATGATCTCTGCATTTCTATGAGGACATCACTAAGTATTCTCTAAGTTTGAGCAGACAATAAATAGTATTGTCTAGACATAACCATACTTTAAATCTCACTATGGCAGGCAAGGTTGGGCCTGTTCATTGGCCAGTCCTCTACACTTTTTCCCTTCCTGGTGAACTGACTCTCCAATCATAGAAATTAAAAATGGCAGATTCTTTCTCAGGTTCTCTTGTATTTATGTTACTAGTCTGTGAAATGTAACAAGAAATCTCTGATAGAATCCTGAATAAAAGAAATTCTTGCAGGAGGAGAGGGCTTGTGCACCCTGGCTTTTATATGATCCTCTAAAAGTGTTATGCTTGAGATGCTGCTAGTACTTTTGCAATCACAAAGTGACAAGCATAAAAACAAAAAGCAACAGGCTGACAATGGCAGAGCTTAAGGGTAGAAAGATACTGGCTTCTTGATGACAAGATTGACTTATGAACCAACCCCAACACACCTATTTCCAGTCTTCTTGGTATGTAAGAAGATAAAAGTATTTGAGTTCAACCACTATTAGTTGAGTATTCCGTTACTTGTGGCTGAAAAATATTCCAAACAGCACACCCATGAGACTATTCTGAATAGATAAGGAACTGAGACAAAAGGTGAGTCTGCCCAGTTCCCCATGATTATCACTGATAGCCAGTCCCATTCTCTGGACTGGGTCCTTGCAGCCATGCTTGTACCTCATGACTTCGTCTCCAGGCTACAGCTGATTGGACCAGAAATGGATGCCTCATCTACAGAGTCTGACTGAGATTCTCTATTATGAATTGAGAACTAGGGTTCAGAAACAATTAGATAGTTTATATGTATAAATTTTGGGAGGTATTTACACAGAGAAACTTAGAAAACCAGCATGTGAACCTGTATAAATAAGGAAACAAGAAAAACGTATTGATTCAAAAAAAAAAAAAAAGTTCAAGATGAAACGAATTGTTGCCTGGTGACACTGACTTTCCATTTCCTGGCTCTTGTGAGCCACCTTCATTATATCTACCTTTGGGTCCCATTTGCTTTGTTTAAGCTAGTTTGAAGTAAGATTTTGTTTGTTTCAAACAACCTTCCTAAGACCCCAGGGAGTTGGCAGCCAAGATACAATAGACCTCCCATTTCCTGACTTGTTACTGCAAAAATTGTAACTAATATTTAGTATTTTTGAGTGCCAATTATTCTTCTAAATCACTTCACATATGCCTTTTTTTTAAATCTTCACAATAGTCTTATGAGATAGCTCCTACTCAAACTTCATTTTCCAGAAGAAAAAACTGAGGCTCAGAGATTTTAGGGAAACTTGCTTAAAACCATGCAGCCAGCATGTGGCTGAGCTGGAATTTGAACTTACTCCAGAGCTCAGCTTGTAAGTATTTTGCTTTACTATCTCTCCCTCATATTCAACCTCCCTTCCCTGCCACCCAGTAGACGCAAATTATTCAGAGGTTTTCTGTGAATGCATTTAAGTGCTCTTATGTTACCATGGCTCTCATAGTACCTTGTGCATACCCAGGAGCCCAAATGCTTTAGTTACAAATAACCTGAGAAATCCAGAAGGCTTCCTGAAGGAGATGTTCTTTGAATGGATTAGAGATGAGATGAAACTTCCCAAACAGCAGAAGGAAGATACATGGAATCCATTCAGGGTATTAAAACAATACCATAAACTAGGTGTGTTACACCCATTAGAAACCTAGCCTTCCAGTTCTGGAGGCCAGGAAGTCCAAAATCAAGGTGCTGACAGATTGTGTGTCTGTTGATGATCCATTTCCTGATTCACAGATGATCATATTCTTACTACATCTTCCATGGCAAAAGGTGCAAGGCAGCACTGTGGGGTCTCTTTTATAAGGACACTAATCCCATTTGTGAGGGCTCTGTATCAGGTCCTTGTCATTTCCCAAAGACCTCACCCGCAAGTATTGTCTCACTGGGTGTTAGGATTCCAGCATATGAATCCATGGACAATGTAAACATTGGGTCTATAGCAAAGGGTGCTCTAACCAGAGTTCATGTTGCAAGCAAGTACAGATGCTCTTTTAAACAGAATCCACTAAGAGGTTTCTAGGAATTCATAGACCTGCTGGGAAAGATAGACAGTCACATTCAAAGCAATAGATCTCAGAACATTGTCCTAAACTACATCACAGAACTGACCCAATGAGCACCCCCACTCTTACCCTGTCCCTAGCACAAGACACCACAGCCACCACCACCAGCCCCAGAGTGGCTTCTCCAGGTTGCACTACTCTAGTTCTACAGTTCCTGATCTCAAGGCCAAGCCAAGAAGATCAGATTGGCACAGTTTGGGGCCATGCCAAGCCCCAGCAGCAAGGGAGGCTGGGAAAGTAGTCATTGGTATTCTGAGCTCCTATTCTGGCAGATGGACTCTGTACCCTCCAAAGTGCATAACAAGGGCATTCAAATTCTGGGTGGCCAAAGACAATGTCAGGAGTTGACTATGGGAGACATTTAAGGCAAAGGGAACAAATAGTACAAAAGCTTAGAAAGCATGTGCTTGTCTTGGCTCAGAGCAATGAGATGGTCCCTGCACTCCTCGGAGTATATATTTAGTGCTGAATTATGCCTCCTGAATTGCTATTTGGACAGCTTGCCTTTGCATTTCAATATCTTCTGTCTGTAAGGGCAGACTCTTCTTGATGGACCTCAGAAGGCTGGAGAGGTGCCAAGCTTTCCAGAAAGGTTCCACTGCTATTGAGAAAGAAGGAAGAAGGAGGGTGGCAGGAGGACAGCAGCAAAAGAGGAAAAGCGGCCCAAGTGTAAAGTCATTAACCTCCCTCAGCCTGAGTCCTGGCTAGTGGCCAGAACGCAGCATCAATTTGTCCAAGACTCAGCCCTCCAGAGGACCAAGTTTACCAAAGGATCCCAGCCTTCACGGAAGGTCATCCTTGCTCAGAAAGCCTGCCCTTTCCCAGAAGAGCGAAAGTCCCTCTGAGATCAGTTCTTTTTAAAGGGCCAGCTGCTACCTGCTCAGTCCTTTCATACTAAGGCCTCCTCTACTTGCCCAAAGCTCCAGGTGGAGTTGATGACATCTTCTCTATCCACTGTCCCTCCCCCAGCCAGTAATACCCGGGACTGCCTTCACCCTACAAAGATTGGCCAGAAATCTTACTTCACACTGTCAGTCCCTTAAAGTTAACTGAACTAATGTCAGACAGTGGCAAGGGCATGCCAGAGCCTGAGCTTTCTGTTGGAAAGACATGTTTCCCTGGCCAAGAGGGTGACCCATCCTGTCTCTAATCACACTTCCTACTTTGGAGAGCAGCAGCTGCAGGAGCAGTCCTTGGAGACACTAAGGGAACAAATTTCTGACAGGGTCAGAGATGGTGGGAGTGACCAGCGAAAGAGGACTAGATTTGAGGGATTCTCCTGCTCCCTCTTCCTCTGAGCACCAAAGTCCTTCCCATCCAGGTGTCCTTTCCTAGCTGCTGGATCATGTGGCTCAAGTCAGACACCTGAAGTCACCCTCCTCTCCTGCCACCCGCCTCAGATCCCATACCCAATCTCTCTCCCATCCATCTCTCCTTCCCCCGCCTCAGCTATCAGTGCTCTCCAGGACAGTGCCACCTGCCCCTCTATGGGAGCCTGGTGTCTAGCTTTGCGCTCTCTACTCCATCTTCCATGTGGCCCCAGAGCAGCAGTCCCATCTCTGCAATTCCAGGAGAACCCAGTCTTGTGGGAAAGGTCTACAGTGCCCCTTTGCTCACTCCAAGGCTATGGTCCTCACTCAGGATATTTTACAGCCCCAAGGCACATGTGATGATACCTGTAATTTTTCCAGTTGTCAGAATGGGCACAAGAGTGCTACTGGCATCTGGTAGGTACAGTGGGGCAGGGAGGCTAACTTCCCATCCTCAAATGCACAAGACAGTTTCCCAAGATAAAGACTCATCACTCCTACACACACAAATGCCAGCCATACCCAGGTTGAGAACCCCACACAACAGTGGCATTGCCAGCACACATCCTGATGGCCCCATCACCCTTCCAAGAGGGTCCCCAAAGCTCACCCACCAGCATGTCATCACCCATGGTCTCTGTGCCTGAGTGTCCTGCCTGCACTGTTGCCCATGACTTTCAGGCCTGGACATCTCTTAGAGGCAGGAGTATAAAGGCCCAGCCCAGGCCCACTGCTTTGGCTCTCTCAGGCTCTCTTCGGGGCCTGCCCACTCTGAAAGCAACCCAGCAGGACCAGGGGGACATGAGACCTTCTGACCCTCTGACTATCCAGAGACTGGTCTTTCTCCAAAGAGACTGGAAAGACTCCTTTACTAGTGCCAAGAGACGGAGCCAGGCAAGGGCTACTCCCCAGTCACACTGCTAAACAGCAACAAGGCCTGAGTCATTCCTTCTTTCTCCCAGGGCCCAGCGTCACACTTGCTGCCAGGAAGGTTAGCCAAGGTCAGGGCCACAAATGGCTGGGGTTCAGTGCAAGAAGTGAGGACAAAGATGACCCGACCCATATCCTAACCTTCTCTGCCTCAGCTCCTGGCGCCACACACTCCCACCAAGTGGTCAGCCTGGCTCCACTTGCCTGTCTTCTGGGCCTGTGGTCACACTGGGCCTCTGGGATGGCAGGACCCCAATGATTCCACACATCGCCTTGCCTGTTAGAGCTGCCAGGTAAACCCCTTTCTCCATGAAGAGGGATCACAGCATTTTGAAAGCATATTTTCCCCTTTGGTTTCCAATTATGAATGTTCATAGTCATTGTATCTAATGGAGAGTGACCTTCCCAAGGGCAAGAGAGAGCTGTCCCTCCCACTTTGAGCCCTTAACACCTAGTACAAGGCTGAACCAGTTGGAGGTAGACAGCTAGTAAATAAACTTGGCATGGTCCTTGATCTCTCTTACCTCTTAGCTTTCTCATAAGCTCTGCCTGGGACACTGTTCCCACCACCCACCACAGTGACCCACGTTCCCACATTGGCTTCATGGGGTCACTGCTGGGGAGATCCTCCAGTACCTTGGCCCATACAAATTGATGACAGCCATACATCTCTTTTTCATAGACTTTGCCACACTTCAGTTCCATGCTCACTTCAGCAAACTCCACTTAGCCAGTGCCCTGGATAAAGAAACCCTGTCTACACCCTCCCTCTGTAAAATACACAACTAGCTCCCAGAGCAAGTGGAATACTCATGCTTGCCAGGCCACAGTGCCCTTCATACTGGGCTGCCTTCCCAACACTCCTTTCTCTTCCCTTTTTAGAAGAGGCCATGTCATTTTATGGAGACTGAAAATGCTGGCCACCGGCCTTCTCAGCCTCCCTTGCAGCTGTGGCACACTTGACCAGTCCTACCCAGTGGGAACATCAGAACTGAGAATTAGGCTAGAGAGTAGTCATGTGACCAATCTTGGCCAACAGGACCTGAGGAGAAGTCAACTCAGGGCTTCCAGGAAGTTTCCTCTCTCTTCTTTGGTGGATAGAGTCATGTCTGTGTATATCAACTGCTAGATATGGGAGTCATTTTACTTCATGAGGGGGTTTTTCCTAAACTCTCTGAGGATGAAAAACAGAAATTTATGGAAAATACTGTAACCTTCATTGAGCTACTGCAGAAGCTCAAGGGCTTCCCTACCCCCAGACTTCTTCCTGTGCAAATAGATGTTTCCTTGTTTAAGCCAGTGTTTTTCACACGGTGAGGTATGCCGTATCAGAAGGGCATGAGACTACTTTATTGGGTCATGACTAGCACTTTTTTTTAAATAGAACAAAAAAGATAGACTAGAATAGAAAAACAAAAATCAGTATCACACAACACAAAGGTAACTACTGTGTGTGGAAGTTAGTTTCAGATCATACTCTCTGCATATGTATATGCACATGTACTTGGTGAAAACACAAGATGTGTTTTTTACTATGCATCATAAGTTTCTTACTATGCATTTGTTTTTGAAAACAAAACTTTAAAGTTAGTTTTAGCTACAGACTTGCTTTCAGCCAAATATCTCACATGCCAGTTAGCTACCCTTTACATGCCTATAAACTTCATCAGCGCTCACCAATTCAGTTGTTTAGCAACCCAAAGACGATTGCCCTTGATGTCTCAGGTTATGGCAGATGTACTCACTGCTCACCGACATGATTATGTAATTTCACTATTATGCAAATTGTTGAAATGTGATCATTAAAGGAAAATTTCTGTTTTAAATTGAATGCTTTGGAAGAATCAATAAATGCAAGTCCTAGAAAACATATTTTTTGGATGAAGGTGAGAAAATACCAAACACTGGTATTTGGTGAAAATAACCATAACATTCCAGAAGGATAATGTAGTTGTATTGATTCATAAATATCTTGTTTCACTTTTAAGAAAGTGGTTTATGCAAGAAAAAATATGCAGAATTCTACTTTTTAGACTCCAAGAAAAAGACTCTTTTCTACATCAAAATACTGATGAATGTGTATGAGAATGGTTTTAGTTAATGTAGTATTAAGGCATCTAAGGATCAGTTTTGCAATTTCTTAGTGTAAACAAAAATTTTTTAATTGACACATTAGCATTTCCTATTACATTAAACAGGAACTTCAAGTACAACAATTTCTACTACACAGTTGATTTTTAACAGCACAGAAGCAGAAATTGTGACCATTTTGGCCATCACTTTATATTCTTGTACACAACCAGGTACACTCAGATCTTTTTATAGACATTGTTTGAATGGATGAGCAACTTTTAAAAAGCACAAGATTTCTCATTTCATACTCCCCAGGTAGAGAGGGCTTGTATGTTTTAATCATAATAACAGGGATGAATTAAATAGGGTTCAGAAAAGCAAATTGGCCAGTCAGATTGCTAATACTGTGAGCTAAGCCAAGCTCCTACAATACCCCCCCCCCTTATGGCTTCACTATGGCTCGGAATATCAGGACCCTGGGCCACCACCTTACCAGAGGCTCTTTATTACATTTGCTACTTCCAGCACTTTGATTCTATGATTTATTTGGAATGCTGCAGAGAATTTTAAGATTGTGACTCTCATGAATATTTTGAGGTCATTGATGAGGTTTTATCAGGAAATTGGGGTTTTTTTAATGTGAGACTACAGCCAGAGACCAACATTTGTTCTCCCAAACAGAGGTGTTTCCAGTTTATAATAGGAGTTGACGGGAAAAGATTATTTTTGACAGAAAAAAATCACTTTACAGCAGATTTTACTGGTCACATCTCTTCTGTTGAGTGAAAGTTGCTTCTAAATAGCCAACCAATTTAATACTAATAGTCAATTGGTATCAAAGGCTTGTGTGTCCTTCTCTAGCTTCTTGTTTCACCCTCCTTAAGCACCTGTTTGTTTTTTATTCTAGGACGTTGATAATCACCTAAAACAGAAAATGTGTAATAAAAATGTAAAGTCTTTTTATCCATATGTATAAGATATGTAAGTCTTTGTAGCCATATGTCCAGAATGTGTCAGGCGGTGCAGCATGGTACAGCTTTCTAAAGTACAGGAGAAACCCTAGATCTTGATCTGAGTAGAGCTTATTCAGTGTACGTATGCAAAAGGCCACTAAGTCACTGCAGACGTGTTTGCTTTACTGAATATAAGATATACCTTAAAAAAGAAGCCTGGGTGATGATGCATGGCTGTAATCTCAGCATTTGGGAGGCTGAAGCAGGAGGATTGTTGTGAATTCGAGACAAGTCTGGGTTACATAGTGCATTCAAGACCAGTATAAAGTACACAACAGACCCTGTTTTTAAAAAAACCAAGAGAGATGCCTAAATAAAAATTTTTCTAAAAATATATCTGACTACAATCTACAGACAGATAGAACATGGAAATAGAACCAGAACACCTTAGATATAACATCTGTTAAGGCATATGCAAGGCCCTGAATGAGGCAAGTTGTCTTGAATATACTAATTATAATTGGCCCTTGATGCAAGTGGGCCTCAAAGGATATCTGCAACATAAATGACTTAATATCTTACACAGATGGAAGGGTTCATTTTACACAGGAGCAAAGATGCTCTGTTCCCTTTTGCTGGAAAAAGGGAGATAACCAAGAATCAGCCATGCTGGGACTGGAAGGAGCCGACCAACAAGCCAACTAGCCAGGCTTTCTGGTAAACTGCATAAGCCATGCAGAGCCTAGGAAGAGAAAAGTCAGATAGTGCCTCCCGGAATCCTACAGGTGCATGGACTAAAATCACAAACTCTCCCATCCCTCCCCGTGCCAAGCAACCAGCTGGTTATGCAGACAGTCTGAGTTGATAGCAACTGATATACAAAAAGCAACTGAATGCTCATATTGTTTGGTTGACTTTGCAGGCCTGGGGCCAGCAGTCTGAGGAGTTATTGGGAGGATATCAGTATGTAATATAGCAAATATGGGGGGTTTCTTCTATCTTGTTTTTGAAATCTAACATTCTCACTGTTTTGTTTTGTTCTGATTGTTTTCCTTTATTCAGTGTTCTGTTTTGATTTGCTTTATTCTGTTTTGTTTGATTTGATTTTGCTATATGGAATACACAACTATTGTGAAAATAACAAGATATACTATGGTAGCCATTGTTGTTTTCCTATTATTCTGTTCCAAATTTCTGTACCAGTTTCACTGCTTTGTTTTGATTGGACTTATGTGTTTTGTTTTGTTGGGTTTTATCATCTTTAAAATAAAATAAAAAATTAAAATAAAAAGGGAGGTAAAGATATGTGAGTACACTGGCTATTCCCTGTGGTTCTGGGACATGATGGGTGGGCTTATCTCTAGACTATCAGCATTCAGTCATTTTGGTGAAAAAGACTAACTTGAGGCTTGCTATAGTCCACAAGTCGAGCCTGCCAATAGAGACAATAGTGAGCAAGCTCTTCATAGGGCAGGGGCTGGAAATGAGGGAGAGAAAGATGGGGTAGATCCTACAGGGCAGGGAGGAAGCAGGGTACTCTTAGCTATGGAATGATTATAGAGAGCAGAAATAAGAGCACAGAGCACAAAATGGAAAGAGTACCAATCAGGCAACAACTGAAGATTTCTCCTGAAAATTCTTCATGAGAAGGAGAAGAAGGAAATTGGATGGTACCAAGAAACACTGAGTGAAATGAAGACTGTTATATGAGCATCATTTTGTAGGACAGAGCAGTATGCATAAATTGAAAAGGAAAGGCAAAGAAGTGAAAGGGATGGAGAATGTAAGGGAGAAAGGGGGATGGCTGCTGGAGGGAAGTGTTGGCTAAAACGGAAGGAGGGATAAAAAGGCTTTCATCAGGGCTTACATCACCTCTCACTGCGTGATTACAGCCGACTCCTGATTGACCTTCCTGCTCCCTCTTCTGCCCCCAGTCCTTGCTTCCCAAGAAGCTGTAGCAGTCTTCCTGAAATGTAAATCCAATCATATCACACTTCTGTTTAAAGCCTCCAAAAACCTTCTTAATCCATGTTGTATAAAGTCCAAATTCCTTGCTATGAACTTCAGAGCCTGTGTCAGCCGGCCATGACCTAATCAACTTCCATGAGGCCCCACCTCTTAAAGATCCACTAGCGCTCAACATCACCATACTGAAGACCAAGCTTCCAGCACGTGCACCTCTGGAGGACAGACCAACCATATCCAAACCATAGTACCCTATGACTATGGTCAATAGACTTTTTTAAACAATAGATCAAGTTCACAAAAGGGAAAATACTGTGTCTTCAACAAATGGGACTGAGTCAAACGGATTTTTACATTTGAAAGAAGTTAGACATCTACCTCACTCACATGAGAGACAAATATTAAGTCAAAATGAATCAGAGACCTAAATGTAAGACTAAAACCATTAAACTCTTCAAAGAAATCATAGGGATAAATCTCCCTTGACTTGGCTTTAGAAACAAGTTCTGATATGACACCAAAAGCATGAGAAGAAAAGAAAAAAGTAGATTAACAGGACTTTACCAACATTTAAAACACTTGAGCATCAAAGGACATTATCAAGAAAGTGGAAAGACAATCTACAAAATGGGATAAATTGTTTGTAAATCATAAGTCTGATAAGGACTTAATATCCAAAATCAACAGCAAGCCACTGCCACCCAGCATGGACCAACACAGCAAACCACCACCATGACACAGCGAGCCACTACCATGACACAGTGAGCCACTGCCAAGCCACTGACGTCTGCCAGCTCCAAGCCAGCTCAACATTTTGCTTCCCCTTGGCACAGGGCAGCAAAGGTACAGACTGACTGACACATCTGAATGTGGATGAGGCCAAAGCCCTAGGAGAGAAGGTCAGCCCAGAAGGCCAGCAGACACAGGGAGAAACTACAGACCAGGCCAGTGGTTTCAGAAATTCCAGTGTTACCCTCCCAAAGAGACTGGCTGAGAGACGAGCATGGGAGACTACTCTGAAGGCTAAGCAGAGACCTCTTGAGAAACCATCTCAGGCTAAGGAGGACGTGGGTTCTGCCTTCTATAGGTGGAAATCAGGACGGGTAAATGTTGACATTAAGTTCAATGGTCTGCTGGAACCCCTGTCCCATGGCCCACATCCAGCAGAGACCACAGGGCTTTTTACACCTCAGCTTGATGGTTACCACACGCTGGGGTGAGTCAACAGAGGGGCCCCTGGAGCACATAGGGTACCACACAAACCTACAGTCCTTAAACCTAGGTAAACAATGATTTGATGGATTCTGCTCTGGGGCAGTTGGGACCCTGGAAAGAAACCAGTCATTCAAAAATATACAGAAAATTTTTGGACTCAGTTTTTAATTATTTAATATTATTTCCTCTCTTTCCATCATCTGTACTGTGGGTGTTTGGAGTTTTTTCTCCCTCACCCTTTTTCCCTCTATTTTCTTTTCTCTTTTTAACTTTCTTTTGCCTTATTTTTCTTTTCTTATTTTCCTCTTAATTTTGCTCTGTTTTTTTTTTCTGGTTTGTTCTTTTCTGTGATTACTTTCTAATGGTATACATTTCCTTTTACTCTTCAGTAAGACCCCCTATCTCACTTTTCTCTGCTATTTTTTCATCTTCCACTGACTGATATTTTTTCAAATTTTACTTTTCTTGTTCTCCAGCCCTTTACCTTTACTATGACTATTAAGATTTATGAACCTCTACATAGCTATTACTGTTGAATACTGTTCTATTGTTAGTAGAGGTAAAATTTTTCCCTTTAGTAGATATTTACTATAGGTCAACATTTGTTTTGTCTTACTATAATTACAGATCTCTTTTCTATTGTTAAGTGTGGTACATTAGCTGGGGATTTAGCTCAGTGGCATAAGCTCCTGCCTTGCAAGCACATGGTTGGGAGTTCGATTCCTGGCACAAAAAGAAGTGTGGTACATTAGCAATTCTTAGAATATGTCAATATTGGGCTGGAGATTTAGCTCAGTGATATAAGTGCCCACCTGGCAAGTGCGAGGTCATGAGTTCGGTCCCTGGTACCAAAAACAAAACAAAAACAGAATATGCCAATATCTAGTCTGTCTTTGAAGCTATTACTATTGCTGATTTTATTACATAAGTAATAAAAGAAAGGTACACAGTTGGTGCTATTCATTGCTTTTCTCTGGGTGCCAATATCTGGATTGCTTTTGTGTTATTAACAATACTGCAGCCCATTCCAAAAGAACTGAATACTTAACCAATTATGCTGCAGTCTCCCTTCCCAAATAAAAGCCCAGAAGGAGTCAGTGATAAGCAGACTATGGTAAATTGATAACTAGTGGTCAGCTAACTAGCTGTACTGCATCAGCATGGTGCTGAGTGTGAATGGCCCACCTGAAGAATGTTGACAATATAAAAAGGAGAATTAGAGAGGAAAAGTGTTGTTGGTTCTCTTGATTGTCATTGGCTCTCCTGGAGGAGCTTGTCAAGCCTCTTTCCTGATATGAACTTGGATGTTTTCATCATCAGAGGAGTTTGGGACCTTGTTGTCACTGAGAATGGCTGCAGTTAACATTGGTGGAGCTCTGGTCTTTATTTTACCACTTTCTGGCTCCAGAGGGGAAGATGTGTGCTGTTTAATCTCCAGGAGAAGCTTGTCACATTGGCTTCCTGATCTGAACTCGGCTGTTCTCATTGTTGGAGGAGTTCAGGACCTCAATGTCACTGAGGATGGTTTTGGTACTTGTTGGGGGAGCCCTGGTCCCTATTATGAGCATTATTTCCTGGCTCCAGTACAGAACCCTCAGCCTCTTGGCACAGATGCTTCACTGCACTGGCAAAGATTTTCTAGCTTCCACTGCTGACCTTTGGGCCTTCCCAGCACAGATCCATGAAACAGACTTTCGTGAGTCATTGTCATGGGCTTTAGGCCTCCAGTTGGACTCATAGAGGGCATTGTCATGGGCTCTACGTCTTCGGCTGGACTCATGCAAGATGTTGCCATGGGATCCGGGCCTTCAGCTGGATTCTTTGGGTCTTAGTGTGTGAATTTCTGTGATTTTCTGCACTGTTCCTTTTGTATTTGACTCTTTGAGTGACCATTATAAAGTAACACTATAAATTATGTGTCCTGTATTAAATTGTTTTCCTTGCAATTCCTGACTACAACACAGACATTAACTAAAAAGTTCTCCATACTAGCAACAAAGCCTTCTACTATACTCAAGCCACAGGCTCCAGCACAAAAAACAAACAAATAAAATAAATAGAAACATAAGACAAGGCAACAAAATACCTCAAAAATTCTCAAATCCCCAAAAGCTGATATATGGGACATCGAAGTGGAAGAAATAAAGCTACACAATTGAGTCATGCAAAAAAAAAAAAATAGAGATTTCTAAAAAATGGATCAGTACAGTGCTTGGCAAGCTCAAAGAAGATACAACTGAACAGATAAGGACATAGTAAACAAAATGATCAGCAAATCTACAGAAGACCCTAATAAAAGCTCACTGAGCTAAGCAAAATGATACAAAACATGAATGGCCAGTACAGAAAATAAGCAGAGCCCATAAAAAGGTACAAAAGTGAAATATAAGGGATTAAAAATGCTATCAAAATTATGTGCAGTTAAAGTGACAAATGTACTACCAGTGGCTCAAGGTGGCAGGAACATACTAAAGGCCAGGAGAGCATGGAGTGAACTGTTTCAAGCCCTAAAAGAAAAATTTCCAAAAGCTGATGCATCCTGCAAAGCTATTTCAAAATTGATGGAGAAAGATGATATTTTCATGTTAAAAAGCACCTTAAAAAACTCATGACCACCAAAAAAAGTACTTCAAAAAATTCCCAAGGATATCCTTGAAAGAGAAAAATGAATCTAACAATACCAAACAATGTGCAGAATACACCAGAAAGGATGAGCAGTAAAGTACAAGAGAAAGAAAAAGAATCAGCCCAAAGATAATAATGCAATAACAGAAATAAACAATATCTTTCAGTAATAAGTCTAAATGTGGATGATCTCATTTCCTTAATTAAAAGACACAGAATGGAAGAATAGATCAAGAAACAAAATCCAATGGTACACTGTACAGTAAACACATTTAAACAAAAAAGAAATTCATAGACTAAAACTCAGAAGATAGAAAATAATATTCCATGCAATCAGAACCCCAAAATAAGCAGAAGTAGCTGTCTTAATTGTAAAGTATACTTCAAGCCAAACTGTTCAGAAGAAGCAAAGAAGGAGACATATTGATCAAGGAAAAATTTAAGAGGAAGAGATAGTAATTCTTAACATGTATGTGCTGCAAAACTAAAGTCTAAGTGGATCAAAGACCTAAACATTAAAACAGAAACACTAAATCTACTGGAAGATAAGGTAGGTAGAAATAGGGGTAGACAGAGATTTCATGAACAAAATGCAAACTGCATGGGAAATGCTTCAGAGAATCAACAACTGGGAGAATCAACAATCTCATATTATTGAAAAGTTTCAGCACTTCAAAAGAAATTACCAGCAGAGTGAAAAGAAAACCCACAGAATGGGAAAGAATTTTAGCCAACAATCCCTCAGACAAAGGACTTATATCAAGAACACATAAAGAATTGAAAAACATCAAGCTGCCTAAATTCAAAGATCCTCTCCAAAAATGGGCAGCTGAGATGAACACTCAGTTCTCAGATAAAGATATACAAATGGCAAATAAATACATGAAGAAATGTTCACCATCACTAGTCCTTCGAGAAATGCAAATTAAAACAACATTGAGATTTCATCTCGCTCCTAAAAGAATAGCTGTCATCAAGAAATCAACTAATAACAAATGTTGGCAAGGCTGTGGGGAAAAAGGAACACTGCTCCACTGTTGGTGGGAGTGCAGACTGGTGCAACCACTATGGAAATCAATATGGAGAATTCTCAGAAGACTAGGACTGGAAGCTCCATTCAACCCAGCTATTCCCCTCCTGGGTATTTTCCCAGAAAAACTGAAAAGATCATATTACAGTGATGTATGTGCACCCATGTTCATAGCAGCACACTCTGTAATAGCTAAATCTTGGAAACAACCAAGATGCGCATCAACTGCAGAGTGGATGAAAAAGATGTGGTATTTTTATAAAATGGAGTATTACTCAGCTATGAAGAAGGATGATCTTGAGACCTTCATAGGGAAATGGAGACAACCTGAAAATATCCTCATTAGTGAAATAAATAAGAATCATATTTATAAATATTGCATTGTGTCTCTAGTGTAAAAAGTAATAAGAACTGTAGGAGTAATAAAACCCAAAATGTGTAATTGCTACTGTAAAAAAGAGAGCAAAAGAGGGTGCTCTAAAGGATATAATTGCATGTATGTTTAAGTGTGTAAGATGAATGACCATATTACTGTTTTTGGTATATCATGGAGCAGAACTGTTAACAGTCTCATTGCTTGAATGTGTACTTTGTATGTTTTAATTTTGTAACTTGAACAACTATTTCCAAGATGACAGTATGTAAGTTATCAAGTAATGATTTCTTAGTATTTTTTGTATTTTCTTTTTTTCCTTGGAATTTTGTATTGTTGCTACCCTTTTTTCTATTTTGTTTGTTTTGTTTTCTTTTCTTTTTAAATAAAATTTTAAAAAAACATGTATGTGCTGAACAATGGTGCACCCAACTTCATAAAACAAACACTACAGGACAGAAAAGATCAGATAAACATAGACACAATTACGGGAGGGACATCAATACCTCATAACAAATAGATCAACTAAATTAATTAAAATATGAGTTGAAGAAAACCTTCAAACAAACAGATTTAATATATATCATCATAGTTATTTTCTCGCTGCTGGGAAAAAAATATCCAACACCCACAAGTTAAAGGAGGAAAGGTTTGTTTTAGCTCACAGTTTACAGAGGTTTCAGTCCACAATTGGATGGCTTCACAGCAGGGCAGCAGGGCAGGGTGGCATGCTGGGGGAGAAATAGTCCATGGCGTGGAAGGCAGGAAGAAGTGGTATTTCTTTCTTCTTTCTGTTTTTATTCCATCCAGGCTACAAGCCTATTGACTGGTGCCACCCATGCCTACGGTGGGTTGTCCCTCTTCCGTTAAGTTCATCATACACTCCCAGAACTATGTTACACAAATCAGTGGACTAACACAGTAACACACACCCACAGTCAAGTCACCTCCCAAAACTCCACCTAGGAGTACATGAGGCATTAGGGGGATATCTAGATATAAGCTGTCACAGATGTCTGTAGAGAATTCAGCCCAACAACAGAATACTGCATTCTGCTCGCCAGCACTTGGAACATTGCCAAAAATAGACCAAAAGCTAGTCAATAAAGCATGACTAAGCAAATGCAAAACAATCAAAATTGTATCATACATATTATCATAACACAACACAATGAAACTAGAAATCAGTGGTAAAAGAAAACACAAATTATACTAATGCATATAAATAAAATAAGACATTCTTGGACAATCAGTGTATTACAGAAAAAAATCAAGGAATAAACTAGTTTCTAGAACTAAAACAATAATGTCAGCACAACATACCAAAACTAAGATTGCAGCTTAGAGTTCTGAATGCCCACAACAGAAAACAGAGCTAATAAATAACTTAATGATGCACTTCAAGGTCCTATAAAAACAAGAACAATCCAAACCCAAAGCTAATACAAGGAAGAAAATTATAAAGATCAAATTAGAAATTATGAAACTGAGACCAAAAAACCAAAGAATCAATGAATTGAAGAGGTGATTATTTGAAAGAACAAACAAAATCAACAAACCCGTAGCCAATCTTACCAATAAATGAAAGAAAATACCCAAAGAAAAGCAATTAGAAATGAAAAAGGCAAAATCACAATGAATTCTGCTGGAATCCAGACCATTACCCACTACTTTGAAAACCTTTACTCTAATAAAATGGAGAATTTAGAGGAAATGTGTGGATTCTTAAACACATATAACTATAGAAACTGAACCAAGAAGATATAAAACTCCTGAATAATCCAATATCAGGCAATAAAACTGAAGCAGAACAAATACCCTGCCAACTTAAAAAAAGAAGCCCAGTAGATGGATTCATTATTGAATTCTACAAGAACTTTAGAGAAAGTCTGACATTAATACTCCTCAAACTCTTCAATAAAATTTAAAGAAAAGGAATACTCTCAAATTTGTTCCTGGGAGTTACCATTACCATGATTCCAAATCAAAAAAGAACTCAACCAAAAGACAGAATTACAAAACAATTTCTTTAATGAACATAGATGCAAAAATTCTCAAAAAGATACTACCAAGCAAAACACAATGAATCATTAAAAAGATCATCTATCATAACCAACTAATACAGTATTCATCCCAGGAATGCAGAGATGGTTCAATATACAAAAATCAATAAATGTAATTAAAAATAAAACATAAAGAAAAATCACATGATCAACTCAATAGACAAAGAAAAGACCTTTTAAAAAATCCAACATCCATTCATGATAAAAAAAAAAACTTGAAGAAATTGGTATAGAAAGATCTTATCTCAAAATGATAAAAGCCATTAATGACAAACCAGCAGCCAGAATTATACTAAGTGAGGATAAGCAGAAACCTTTCTCACTAAAATCAGGAACAAGATGAGGATGTTCACAATCACCACTCCTGTTCAATACAGTTCATTAGACAGATCAACAAGCAAGAGAAAGAAATAAAAGGGATATGTACAGTAAAGGAAGGAGTCAAAATATCATTACCTGCAGGCGACATATTTCTCTACATAGAAGACCCAAAAACTTCCACCAAAAACTCTTAGAATTAATCATGAAATTCAATAGCACAGCAGGATACAAATAAACATGCAAAAATTAATAGCATTACTGCAGGGAAAGAGAACAAAAAGTCACCAAGCAGCAAGCCCTTCTTGTGAATCAGTACCATGCACAGGTTGCCAGTAGGACAGCCAGACCCCAGTCCCTCCCAGCAGGCTGGGAAACAAGAAAAGTCAAAACACACACACACACACACACACACCATAAGCCACTGGCTGATGCAGAGAAACACAGGCTGTGATAATAGATATTGAGGTGAAATGCAATTTGATGCTTGTGGCACTTGGTGTTTCACTGACTTTGCAGGTCTAGGGCCAGTGATCTGATCATCTATTCAGAGGATAATAGTAGGCAGTGTAGCATCTATGGGGATCTCCTTCTGAAGGTGGTGGCCATTACTAACTCTCTATTTAAGTCTTGTGTCATTTTCATTATTTTGTTGGGTTGGGTTTTACTCTGTTTTGTTTTTGTTCAATTTTTTTATATCTGATGGCATGGGCAGCCATCTCAAAGATAAAAAGCTATATTATGGTAGTAATTTTGGATCTACTATTGTCTCATTTTAAAGTCCTTTATTGAACTCATTGTTTTGTTTTTATTTATTCTGTTCTGTTCTGTTCTGTTTGATTTTTACTAAGTCTGAAGGTAGCTACAGCTATTTTGAGGACAACAAGAGGCATTATTGTTGATTTTCTATTGTTTTGAAGTCTTGTATCACTTGCACTGGTTTGTTTTGATTGGCTTTATTCTGTTTTATTTTGCTTGATTATCTTTAAAATAAAAAATTATTGGCATTTCTGTGTGCCAATAATGAATTCACTGAGTAAGAAGTTAGGAAAACAATACCATTCACAATAGCATCAAGAAAATTAACATTTAGGAATTACCCAAACCAAGGAAGTAAAAGACCCTGACAAATAAAAAGGCTATAGTACTCTGAAAAAAGATATCAAAGCATCTGCTTGGCAAGCAGATGCTTGTACCATTGAGTTCAATCCCCAGCACCAAAAAAAAAAAAAAAAAGGAAACATATACTTTGTTCCAGGATAGTCAGAACCAATATAATCAAAATGGTCATACTTCCAAAAGTAATATATAGATTTAATGCAATTCCAATCAAAATATCGTTAGTATTTCTCACAGAATTAGAAAAAAATAATCTGGAATTCATATGGAACAACAAGAGATCCAGAATAAGAAAAGCAGTCTTGGGCAATAAGAGCAAAGCAGGAGATATCATAATCCCAGACTTCAAGTTATACAAAAACCTACAATGATTAAAAAAAACAACATGATTTTGGCAAGAAGATAAATACTGTGGTATTCTGTACATACTATGCTTGCAATTCTGTTACAACTGGAATTAGGGAACAAATTCTACTACCAGAATCACAGAAAGAATTAAGTTTATGAAGCAAGATACGACTCTACATGGATCCAAACAGAGGATTCAGAAACAACTCCAGGTGCATCCAGCTAATCTGCTCTTTGACAAAGGAGCCAAAAATATATGCTAGAGGAAAATAGTTTCTTTAACAAATGTTTCTGGGAAAACTGGCTATCTAAATGCAGAAAATTGAATCTAAACCTATATCTTTCACTATGTACTAAACTAAAATCCAAATGGATTAAAGATTTAAATATTAAAAGAAAAACAATCTACTTGAAGACAAAAATAGATAAAACTGTTGAAGACATAGGCATAAGCAAGACCTTTCTGAATAGAACATCAATTATATAACACATAATACCAAGAATCAACAAATGGTATCATATCAAATTATGTTTCCACACACCAATAAAACAACCAGCAGAGTGAAGACACAACCCACAGAGTGGGAAAATTTTCTTGCCAGCCATTCCTCAGACAGAGCACTAGCATCTAGAATATATAAGGAACTCAAAAAATTAAACTACTCAAAATAAAAGATCCAATCAAGAAAGGGGCAACTGAAATGAATAGACACTTCTCAGAAAAAGAATTACATATCAATTACAAAAGAACTAGAGAAAAAGTTCTAAAATTCATATGAAACCAGAAGAGATCTGGAATAGCAAAAGCAATTCTGAGGAACAAAGGCAAGGCAGAGGACATCACAATTCCTGACTTGAAATTACACTATAAAGCTACTGTAATAGTAACAGTAGTACCAGGGGAAAAAAAAAACAATAAACCCAAGGATCAGTGGAACAGACTAAAAAATGCAGAACCAACGTCAGACATTCTCAGTCACCTTATCTTTGACAAAGGAGCCAAACACCTTCCCTGGAAGATAGCCGCTTTAATAAATGGTGCTGGAAAAACTGGCTTTCCATATGTTGAAGATTAAAGGTAGACCCACATCTTTCACTATGCACTAAACTAAAAGAGAAATAGATCAAAGATCTAAATATTAAAACAGAAACACTCAATAGTCTGAAGTATAAAATATGTAGAATTCTTGAAGACATCAGTGTAAGCAAAGGCTTTAGGAACAAAACTCTGAATGCACAGGAACTATCACAAAGAATCAACAACCAGAATCTCATCTTATTAAAAAGCTTTTGCATAGCAAGAGAAACCAACAAGAGGGAAGGGACAACACACGGTGTGGGAAAAATTGTTTGACAGCTGTTCCTCAGACAAAGGACTAATGTCTAGAATTTATAAAGAACTCAAATAAACCCAGTCTCCAAATTTAAAGACTCAGTCCAAAAATGGACATGTGAAATGAACAGACACATCTCAGGTGAAGAATTAGGAAAGGTAAATAAAAATATGAAAAAATGCTCGAGGAGGCAGAGGCAGAGGCCGAGCCTGGGACGGATGGCCCGGTAGAACATAAGGGACCCCTGGGACACAGGACGGTGGCCCGGCCTGAGGTTCCATGGGCTCCGGTCCACCATGCCCAGCATCTGCCTTACAAGAGCCTGCAGAGGGGAGTTAGGACCCTGCAAGGTGAGTCCTGCCGCCCCAAGGCAGGCTCACGGAGAGCTGGTGACCTGTGCTCCAGACAATTGAGCTTGGGCTAGCTACCAGGTACACTGAACCGAGTCCCGGAAGCTCCACAGCCTTAGTGCACCACACCTAATGGCCTTCTCTCAGTTCGGGAGGTGGAGGCCGAGCTGGCGGCCTGATGGCCCGCTGTGGGCTGGCCTGGGGAGAGCTTAAAACCAGCACTCCTGGCAGTTGAGATCATACTCACCCTCTAGGACACGGGACTGTGGCCCGAGGTTCCGTGGGCCCCAGTTTATGAGGCCCAGCTATCACCTTTCAATTTAGGGAGTCAAGAGCCTGTGGGGGAGACACCGTTGCTCCAGGAACTGAGGGTGCAAGAGGTAATTCACCACACCAGAGGAAGCTTTGGGTAATTCACCAGAGGAAGCTTTGGAACACCACTCAAAGCAAGGAAATATAGAAAAATGACAAAAGAAAACACCAAAAGGCAGGCTCAAAGCTCCAGCCCACCCCAAGAAAGCTTAGAAGCCATGTACATAGGAGAAAAAAGAAGCCATACACCTGAAATATCTGAAATGATGTCAAATGAAATAAAGATGCAACTAGGGGAAGCTATGGAGAAATTCAAATCAGAAATACTTGCCCAGGTAAAAGAAGAATTGATAAAAATAGTGAAAGAAATAGTGAACACATCTAATGAAAACACAGCTAAAAAATTAGAGGAACAAAGCAAACAGATAGAATCCCTGAATGAACACTATAAGAAACAAACAGAATACATAAAGCAGATTCAAAGAGATATACAGGAAATCAAAAATGCTACTGAAAGCTTCCAAAACCACCTCAATGAAAGTGAAGATAGAATTTCAGACCTCGAAGATAAAATTGCAGCCAGTGAGCAGGAAAGACAAGATCTCTTAAAAAAAAAAAACAAAGAATCAGGAAATAACAATTCAACACCTGAAAGATGAGGCAAAGAAAAATAACATAAGATTAATAAGGATAAATGAAAAAGAAGGGGACAGCCCAAATGATATCAAGAGGATAATTACAGAAGTAATAGCTGAAAACTTCCCAAA